>VZUI01001490.1:0-22705 GCA_013401135.1 Cettia cetti
GAAAAAAACCACATTTCCCCAACTGCTTTCAACAGATTAAATAGAATACACATTTTTTGGTTCCATAACCCAAGACAATGTGCTGACTCCATGAGGAAAGAAACAGTGTGTTCATTAGCCAAGAATTGATGTTTTCACTTAAACACCCTTACAACAATTTGAAATACTAGGAAAATATTTCAATAATGACTTTAGGAAAAAATAATGCTTGCAAATGTATTATGCCTGGGGAACCTGTTGTCTCTGTTGTGGAGGAAGGAACTTTCTAGGAACACCATAGGCATAAATCTGTAGAGAAAAAAAGTCAAGATTATCCCAGGCTCATTTCCAGTTTATAAAGTTCTTTGATTAACATCTCTTTTCGTTAGTTGCTTAATCACAGTACAACAGAGAACACTTTCATATCTGTTACGTTTTTTGACTGTTGTGAATTTTCTCCATCTAAAAAACCCCAACCAAACCTCTAGTATTGTGAATCTAGAACTGGTAGTGTAATTGCAGTGCAACAACAACAAAAAAAGTATGGGTACTGTATCCTGCAAAATTCCTTTCCCAAGATATAAATAAGAGGAAAATATAAACTAACTGGAATAATGTTTAGGTATCTGCATTTGAGCCTTTTTTTCTGTAGATTGTTCTTTCCAGTAATTCAACCGTCTTGTGCATGGATTGTGTCTTTATCTCTGGTTCTGTTGAAATAGAGCCGGGTACCATGTAGGTAGAGAGAGATTCAGGTCTGTCACCTGTCATTATCACAGTCACTATGCTTGTGTTGCTTTCAGTAAAGAAAGTTTTTTTCTAGTATAGTGCCAAGTAACACCCTCTGGTAAAACTTTAAAAATTACTTTTTTGTTTTAATGTGCAGTTGCGTATTTAATATTAATGAACTAGCTGGTTTAGTCTTTATAATATAACCTGATAGCTGTATATCACTCAGAGCACTAAATTCATATGTCATGCAGTAGCAAATCAAAATGCTTTGTAGAAACATATTGGATTAGCAGTTTTATCTTATCAACTATGCTTGTATTCCCATCAGGGGAAAAAAAATCAACTTAATTTGACAAGGTCTGGTTTACCCCAAATTTGCTCTGATTGGCATTATTTATATTAGTCATCTAAGTCTGAATAAAACTCTCACTAGCCATCTTGTTATTTTGAGATTTATGTCTTCTTGTAATTACCTTGCTTATCCTATTTGTCCTTTTAAATATTAAAGCTTCAGTGAGGTTTCTCCCTGCTCTATTAATTTTTGTCCTTTGTGAACATCTAAGGGCTTGTTGAAACTAGTATTTAGAAGACAGCTGAGGGGGAAAAAAAGATGAATTACTTATTTTAAAAAAATTTACATAGTGTTTTTTCAGAACATTTACTTTACAGTTTGACTTTTTTCTAATATGTTCCTCAAATTCTACAGGGTGGAAAAAAATTTATTGTTGTATGTGTACATAATTGAAAATGCAAAATACCTCTTTTTCGATTTCATTTATTGTACATAAAGTGGCCAATATTAGTCATGGGATATAGAAAGAATGAAAAAATGAGTTCTAAAACTATGCCTATTAATTCTGCTTCAGAGATGTAACTTTCAGACAGTATAGATTTTTTATTTTATTATTCTGCCTGTGGTCTTGTGGATATCATATAAAACATTAAAATATTTGAAGGGTTAATTACTCTGTGCTTCATCCCTGTCATGGTTTAAGAATAGCACTGCCAAATTTAGTGATCCCCATATCCCTTTTCCAGACTCTCACAAACCAGAAGTTACTTGCAGTCATAACTCCTTCATGGTTGCCTCCTAGTCCCTGCTTGGGCAGCTATTTGTTTCTTCCCTGCCTGGGGCTCTTAACCCCCTCTGGGTGAATAGTTTTGCTCCAGCATTTCTCTTGCTCTTTAATCCATTCTTTCCTTGAATATTTTTTCTCCCTTCCTTCTGCTTTTGCGCCCTTTCCATCCTGCCATTATGGCTTGTGCTTTCTTTGTTCCTCAATGTCCCACCTGATCTAGTATGACTTCCTGGTGTCTCTTTCTGAATGTCCTACTGCCCTGACATTGTTTCTTCTTTTTCTTCAAACTCTGTTGGTATCCTCTTCATTTGTTCCTCTTCTTAAAAATGTTTCTGCAAAGGCTCCACAGACTCCTGTGTCTGGGTCAGGTTTGGTGCGTGGTGTGTCTCTTTTGTCCATAGAGGAGACAGCTGGAACTGTGTCAGAGACAAATGTTATGGTTCATGGCTTAAACATTGTTATGAAGGACTTTTGCCCTTTATGGCAAAACTATGTACAAAGAAGCTGCACTCATTGAAGTCCACTCTTCCCTGAAGATGCTTCCTAAGGGGAACTTTGGACTGTGAGTCACGGGAATTTGAGATAAGATAAAGGCTCAATTATCTCAGGTCTAGGAAAAAGCAAGCATGGCTGAGGGAGAAGAATGCATCAACAAGAAAGCGAAACTCAGCAGTTGTGCTGAAATTCATCCCTGGCTGGGTTAGACATGGGGGAGGTCATAGCCCACAGACCCACCTGCTGAGGCCAGGTTTTCACACACTACCCCACAAGCAAAGGGGGAGGAGGTGAGTTTTGTGTTTGACATAACCTCTGGTCAGAGAGAGTGAACACACATCCTTCCTTACACAGACTGGCTCAGCTGTAAGGCCCCCCCACCCTGGGAAGGTCACATGCACACATGACATTAACAAAAGGGCTGAATGAGGGGGTTCATAAACCCTCAAATGTCCTTAAAGTGCTCCCCAGACTCATTCTTGAGGCCCTGCATGACAGCACTGCATGTGATGCAAAGTGATGCATCTGACCCAGAGTCTGATGCAAGAGACAGTGTCAAACTTGCCCCCTTCCAGGAGGGTACCTGGATGCTCCCACCTGACCTGAATGTATAATAACCCATTGGACTCTATTTTTTGGGGGGCACTCTTATTACCAAAAAGACCAAATGGAGAGGATGAAGAGGATACCTTTTAGATACATGGAGTGGTGATATTTTCTACTTAATCTGCCTCTATTACTCCCTTTCTTGCCCCCCACCTCTTTTTCTATTTCCTTCTCTCTCTTTTTCTCATTTACTGTTAAATAAAATCCATACTACTGACTTTCACATATGGTTTTCTTTGCCCCTTACTTCAGGCAGAGGCACCTGTCTAAAAACTCCTTCTGCAGCTGCCACCTGTTCTGCACTCCACTATATCAACACCTTGACAGTTACACTGTTTGCAATATTATCTCAGTATTGGATCTCTGTTAGTATGGTGTTAATTCATTCATAAGATGATTTGTGTTGGCTTGCAAGTAGTAGGTGAAATTAAGAATTTCTCCCTCCCTCTAAATGCTACTCATCCTCTCTTATCTGTTATGTGAAGGCCTTAGGTTTTTGTTACTGGGTTTCTTGAATTATTTGTGTTCATTTTTGTTTTAGTTTGGATTTTTTGGTTTGTTTTTGGGGTTTTGTTTTATGGGGTTCTTTGGTGGTTTTTTTTGGTTGGTTTTTTGTTGCGTTGTTTTGGGGCGGTTTTTTTTTTGTTTGTTTGTTTGGGGGTGGGTTGGGGTTTTTGGGGTTTGTTTAGGCTTGGTACGATTTTGCTTTGTGGTTTGTTTTTTGGTTTTGTGGTTTTTTGTTTGTTTGTTTTTCTTTTTGGTTTGGTTTGGTTTGGCTTGGCTTGTTTTTTTCTTTTTTTGTTTTTTTTTTTTTTTTTTCCCACGTGGCTAGCATTAGGGTTTTCAACCAAGGGGGAACAGCAGGGCAACAGTGAAGCATGGCCCTCCTCCCTACTGCTTTGTAGGTTCAGATGCCATGGCTGTCACCAATGGCTGGCCCTGCCACACCCCTTGGCCATGCACAGAGTCAGTGCAGCGCACCAGCACAGCCGGGCTGAGAGAGTGACAGGGAGTGTAGGAAGTGGAAGCGGCCACAGGAAGGCAACAGGTAACTGGATTGTGGTGGTGCAGAGCAGGAAAGTGCCATAGTTATATGTATGCATAGTAAAAAGTAAATTTTACATGCCTGGTGTGTTTTCTGTGGTAGTATTATCTGGGCTTAGTGGCTATTTATTTTGATATTTTGAACCTATTTTGTTCCATTGTACTAGGAAATAACTGTCTATATATGTGCATGTATGTACCACAGCAGATCTTTGCCTGAAAAACCAGAACAAAAAGATATTTAATATTTATGGTTTGATAAAATGTTGCTTCTTACTCTCAAGTTTCTCTGCTCTTCTTTAAACAAATATAATTAATGACTTAAAAATTAAAACAGACACTTCATATCCCAAGCCATCAGTGATGGCCTATTTAAATGTTTTGGAGTATAAAAAGGTTAATTTTATAAATAAGAAATTAATGCTTCAAAAAAGAACATACAGGTTCCATTGATTTGGTTTTTTAAATAACACATTACAGAGGAATAGATGTAAAAGAGCTATTAAGCCTGAAGAGAGTTCTACTGAAACTCTGCACCATATGCTACTGTTCTGTGACCAACTGGATTTTTATTCATGAAGTTCTGAAGTTAATATGCTAGAATCAAAAGAGAATAGTCTTACTTTTTTACTCTGGAATTATTTTTTGTCTGCCTTGATAGAATTAACCATATAAACAGAGCAACAAATAACTATTCTAATAAACAAATTCACTTTAATGTCTTTGTTCAACAAAACAGTTGTGTTTGTAAAACTGGAGGAAAGTAGAATAAAATATTCTTTTGCATTTTTTAATCTTAATGTTCTTTAAAAATATATTTCTGAAATAAATAAAAAAGAATAAATTACATATTTCATGTTTGACAGGAAAAATACCTGTTTAGTCAAATTCATTCATATTCATATTACAAACATTCACTTATGAACAAATAGGACAATCAGGAATAGAAAATCTGCTTATTTTACAGTGGGGGGAATAGCAAAAAAAAAAAAAAAAAAAAAGAAAAAAATCTTATTAAGAGTATCTGGTACTTCAGATGTACATGATCCCTAAAAATTAATAATGAAGAAAAATAAAGTAGACTCCTACTTCAGCACTATTTCTTAGATTATATTAAGTCAAACTAGAGAGGAAAAATAATGTCTTGAATGTCAGTAAATTACCTTTCACAGAAAAAATTCTGAGTAACATGGAAATTGTTTGGAATTATGTGCTCAGATATTCGAAGAAAAAGAGAAGGGGGAAGAATGAAAAAGACAACTGGAGATTTACAGTGTGCTTTGAGGCAATGAAAAAATAATAGAAGAAAAAATAATAAAGCTAAGGGCTCTGATTATTAACTATACCTATAGTTTATAATATATGTATTAGCTATATCTATATATACACAGAATTACATTTCTAATAAGGAAAACAACTATGGCCATGGACAGCTCATAACACTTAAACACATGCTTTAAATCAAGCGTATTCATATTAAAGTGAAGAGGCATATAGGCTGGTGCTAATGTAGTAAAAATCATGGAATAAACTGATTTTTTTGGGATAGAATATTAAGAGTGGGGAAAAGAAAATATGATTTTAAAAACTATTCAAGTGCACTATTCACTTAATCCTGAGAACCTGAATAATTATTACATAATACAATTTTTCTCCCTGACAAGGATGTTAATTTTTTGTTTGCATTTGGCAACTATTTATTAAAGACTTATACTTTGTAAGTCTTTAATAAATTGTTATCAATTATATTTAATTAATAATATATTTCATTTACATTAAATTAATAGACTTGATTATGTCTATAAGTATATACATTATTATACTTAATTTACTTAGTTACAATGAATATTTTATTATTGTTTAATTTGAATGATTTGTTTTGAACAAAATATGATGTTGCTTAATACTAATTCTGTTGAAATTTATGCTCCTTTTCTACAATAGTTACGAAAATAATTTCATATCTTATTCTGTTTGATTGAGGAACTTATTTTTCACATTCAATATCCTTCATCTATTAATTTTCAATCTTTTTTGCTGATTTTTAAAAAGTTTTGATAGTTTTGCAAATATAAGCACAGAATTTATGAAGGCATATGATAAAAATAATGGAATCCTGAGCTAGTAAAGTTGCATTTTTGTGTTGAGTTGTTATGAAATTTAGACTAGAATCTCGCTTGCTGCTGTGCAGCTAATGAGTCTGTCACCAAGAATGAGTCTGTCACCAATTCTGAAGCAATAGAAAAAGTGAGTTGAAGCTGTCATTGTTTTAACTATACAGGAACATCTTCCAGAAGATCTATGCTGTCAATGCCCTCATTCAATATGTGTATGTGTAACACTTTATAAAAAGAAAAGCCAAGGCGTTTGCAATGGCAGCATCACAAACAGGACGAGGAAAGGTCTTTTCAAAAACATTCATGAAATAGAACCAACAATTGCTTATGTAGCATACATACAGCCTTCTTTTCCCTAAAAATTGAAGTTCTTACTATACTATAATAACATTTTGTGTGCCATGGTAGCTGGAAATCAGTCAGTGTAACATTCACATGATTGTAAAAGCACCTGCCAAAGAAAAAAAGTTTGCAAACTTTTCTGTAGCTTTATGTTGATTTGTGCTCAGTGCAAGTACAGAGGAGGATAGGATTCCCTCTTGGCCTGGAGCTGTGAGGAGGGTTGCAGCCTGATAATGCATGACAATTACTTTACTAACACATTTCAAGTAGTAGTCGATTACTTTAACTGCGGTCTTTCACTATTCATGTTGTTTTACATCTGGAGGAGGTAAGGTTGCTTAGGATGAAATTGATGAAAAATGTATTTTAGGTTGAGGAAGTAATCATGATCTAGGTAAGGGAAAAATCTACATAAAAATAGAGTACAAAGCGCATTATGATCGATATTGACATGCCTTGTATGGCATCTTTTCTGTACACTAGCAGATGACAGGCGAAGTAACTTAGAAAAGATGTGCAATGAGAAGATACTGCCATGCTTTCTTATCCATATCCTGGCAACAGAAGTCTTAATTTCCTTAGGCTACATGAATGATGGCTCTACTTTATAGGAACAGAGAGCAGTCATATCAGAGAGAAGTAACACTTCTGTGGAAAGGCAAATTTGGAAAGAGACCATAATGAACTCTGCAAATGCCAGCTAGTGACTGTCTATGGACAGAAGAACACACTGCTCTTTTCCTGTCTTTAGTCAGCTGTTACCTGAGATGTAAGCCCCTTCAGAACAAGGTGAAGAGAAAATTTACCAATGTTAATGTTACTTAATGTGCCATGAATATCTCACTCGTTTGCATTTACATGAGTAGTTGTTTTTTGATAATTGTAACAGTTTTCAGTTGATGATGGTTTCTCTTTTATTATGTTTCTTATGGTCTATAAGAAAAGATAAAAATGAAGTTTAAAATACATTTGATTGTTCAGAGTCTAAGAAGGGACCAGCTGAAAAGTTCTGCCTCAGTGACTGAAGCAGTAGATTGGTTATCACAAAAGTTGTCTATGTTTTCTATTATTCTTGCCTAGGGATCTGTAGGGATTTCTCAATTAGCAAAGATAAAATAGCAGTGACTTCTGTCTCTTCACCTTTTGTTTGTTTTGTTTTAGTTAATCAAAATGTATTGTGGAATCTATTTATGTATAAAATGCTGTTGTCCTAAGGTACAACATTTTGTAACCATTTTGTACATTTGATATTACAAGCTTAGTAGAACAAAATTTGTGGGCTATAAATTAAAAAACACCTGTTTTATAAGTTCATATGATATGGAATCATAGTTTACATGATATGGAATCTTTGCTTCCTGATAGGATGAATTATAGCTTGTCTGTATATCAGTGTCCAGTTATCCCACTCTCAGAAATTTTGCCACAAATTTCAACCTGCACAGCAGTTCTGTATAGAATCACTGTTTTAGCACCTTTTAAAATCTGTTATGGTTAAGTTTAGGTGAATGCAGTGCACCTAGGGGGAATTTTCATCCCCATTCACCTAGGTAAAATGTTGGCACACTCTAAAATAATGAGATTGCAGTCCCTCACAGGTGTCACAGCCCTCACAGTTCTTCACAGATGAGGAGATGCTGTGGATTCCTATCCCTGTGTCCACACAGTAGTGAGTCTGAGTATATACTCCCAGTAGGCACATGCAAATATGCAGGCTCAGTTAATCACTAACACATGAAGACAGAAGTATGATTTTACAGACATCATGTACACATGAATGATGTTCAAATAAATGTCAAAAAAACCTAAAGAGAGCATCCTGTTTTCTTACCACTAATTCTGCTAGTAATTCTGTACTGAAACATGCTCAAGATCTTTTGTATTATTTTCCTCTGGCAGCTAGACCTTAGGCTTCTACTTTGTTCAGCATACAGTCCTCTGAACTCTTGTTCTACTTGCTGGCAAGTCCAGATTGAAGTGCTCTTATGTCTTGCACCTAAAATCTCTGGCAGCTGGCCTGGACCTATTGTCTGGTTTGCAGGCTAGGTAATAGTAACTTTGAAGTGCACCAGTATCTTGTACATTTTCACAAACAATTGAGACCACAGTCAGGAAAACCTTTTAAAATTTTATGAGGTTCAACAAGGCCAAGTGCCAGGTTCTGCACCTGGGTCACAACAACCTTATGCATTTCTATAGGCTGGGGATGGAGGAGCTGGAAAACTGCCAAGCAGAAAAGGACCTGGAGGTGCTGAGCATGAGCCAGTGTCTGCCCAGGTGGCCAAGAAAGCTGATAGAATCCTGGCCTGTATCAGCAACAGTGTGGCCAGCAGGGTCAGGGCAGTGAACATCCCACTATACTTGGCATTGGTGATGTTGCACCTTGAGTTCTTTGTCCGGTTTTTTGGTCCACTCAGGGCAAAGGGACACTGAGGTTCTGAAGTGCGTCCAGAACATGATAATGGAGCTGGGTAAGGGTCTGGAGCGCAAGTCTTATGAAAAGCAGCTGAGGGACCTGGGTGTGTTTAGCCTCGAGGAAAGGAATGTAAGGGGAGAGGGTCATTGCACTTTATAGCTGCCTGAAAGGAGGCAATCACTTCTCCCAAGTAACAAGAGGTAGGACAAGGGGAAACAGCCTCAAAATGCTCCTGAGAAAGCTTAGATTGAATACTAAGAAAAGTCCTTCAATGAGAGGGCTGTTGGGCTCTCTCACAAAGCTTCTCAGGGAAGTAGTTGAGTAGTTAAGTAAACAGCCCTAATTCTATGAATTAGAGTATATAATAAGCTGTGTTGGTTCAGCCACAGATACCAGTCAAACAACCAATACTGACCAGCATCTTGATTATGGGTGATTGGCACCTTTTTGGCTCCTTTGTCTCATATTTCCTGTGCTTACATTTCTCCCATCCACGTTTTTTCTCTTCTTTGCTCCAAAGCCACTATATTCCTAATAATTTTTCCCCTGTTTTTACTACAACTCTACTACATTTGTACCTAAATTTCTTATGACAGATATGGTTAATGGGATATTGTTGGACTAGCAAGGCTCTGTGCCTTAACTATTTTCCAATTAACTTGTGAATAATTTCCCCCTAATTTAATGTTCTGTGAGATCTAGACATTCCTCCTAGCATTTGTCATAACTTTTATCAGCTTCTTGCTATGCTGCTTTTAATCACTAATCAATTTCCCATGTCATGTCCAGTAGCTTCCTACGCTCTGTCCATTTAGTAAACCACACTTGAAAGCATAGTCATCTGACTACATACTTCAACAGGTACTACAATTCAAAAGGCAGATTTACTGCCTCGCTACATATTGCCACAGGTACAGCTTACTTACATACAGAACATACAATTTTTTTGCCTGGTTATCTATTTGGAGAATTGTCTCTGCCTTTATTTTCACAGAGAAGATCTATTCCAGAGGGAAAATAAATAATGGTAGCTTTTAATATTTTCTTTCCTTTCTCCTCTTTTTTCTCATTTTATTTGGATCCTAGCTGGACAGTGTAGTCAGTGTGGCGAAGGTTCATGCTGGTGATGTGTAAATCATGGTTTATCATGATTAGAATGCTCGACAAACCAAGAAAGGGGAAATTTTAATTTTATTTTTCTCACCTTTGCAATGGTACTGTCCCCTCACTGAGAAATACCAAAGGTTTCTGTAGACTCTTTTAATATATACTCTTAAAGCATGTTTGCAACACTTACAAGGACTCATAGCTGTGATCTAAACATTTTTTTCCTGAGTGCACACTTGCAACAAGGATCATGCAATGTGGCATTTCAGTAAGTTCTGTTAGGTTGATTATAACTACATTGATGACTCTGCACTTCCATGTGTAGCGGATAAATTATGGTCTCTTTTGTTCCTTGAGAAGGAACTGTCCTTCTGGCAGCAGTAGTCTTCAAGCTCATGTTACCTTGACTCCTGACAATTTTCTCTTGAGTTAATATTGATGACTTAACAATTTTGGCCTTATTGCTTGTTTCAACTTTCTTAATTGACACGGTCTAAATTTATGTTGCTGTTTAAGTGAACCTGTCTCTGTGATTACAAAATGATGGCCTTTTAGCCCCCCAACAATTATTTTTCCCCTCAGTTAAAGTAAGCTGGGTTCATCCTGTTGAGCCTTCTGAAGTTGGATTATATTGTGAAGGTGATTATCAGTGCTGAGTGGTGTTTGTTAATTTTTCTGCTTTATTAATGAATGATTGCTTCTTTAAAAATAAAACTGCCTTGATCTTTAAAGAAAAAAAAATATAGCAGTATTTATGGACTTGATTAATTATAAATAGTTGAAACTTCTCTTCTTTAAAACTAAGGAAAGTGCGATTGTGTACTGCATGCAAAAAGGTTCACTCACCTCTTGCTTGTAATTATTTTGTTTAAATTAAAATGTCAGTGCTTTGTGATTAAAAAGCTGCCTACAGGGAATGTCTGAAATAAAAACCTTCCTTTTCTGTCTTCCTCATTTTGATGTTTAGCTTTTGCTATAAGTTTTAGGGTAAAACAATTAACCTTTAAACAAAAAAAAAAAAAAAAACTTAAAAGACAGTGAGAATATTCTCTGGCTTCAGTTTTCCCTGTATAATTAGGTTTATACACTACCACTAGCATAACCCTTCAGTACCCTTGCTGAGGTCTTAAGAGTACAAAAGTCATCAAAGAAGGGAAGACGAGATCATCATCACTCTTGCACAGAAGACAAAATACATCACTCTTAATGTGTTAGTTCACAGTAATACTTGTAATACTATAGTGAACTGTTTACAGTTCATGATATTTATTTATATCATCATGTAACGTTGTAACATTTATATCATCATGTAACGGTTAGTATACAATACCTTCTTTTGGAAGGAAAGCTAATCGGAGTAGACAGAAAATTAGCTGACTGGATTCTAAGATGTCTCCATTCAATAGACAATTAAAAAGCAGTTTTGGAAAAAAAAAAAACAAAAACCCAGGTAGATTTGGCTTTGCTCTTCTTGGGTGTCCCATTTCCTAAATAGGATACAGAAGCATGTGCTAAACAGTTCTTAATTTTTCTCCAGTCTTGATAATAACAACAAATCTATTCATTTATGTATATTTCTTTTAATATATAGTTGAAGTTTTACAAACCTATGTATTTTGACTATTCAGAAGTGCATCATCATGATAAGATGAAAGTGAATGTTATTCTGAATGCTGTTTGTTCAAAGGTCTAAAGAACAACCTTTGGAAATTTCATCCTTCACATGTACAGTGTTGTCAAAGCTATCATTAATATGCTGGAGGTGTAAACCTTAAGTGTAGGAAGAGGTCAGCAACACTAAACTCTTTTTATTTTTTCTGTCCAGTGTTCTTTCTACATTGCATTCGTCATTCTTACAAAAAGACAAGGGATACTTGGATATGATGGTTATTATGGGCAGCTAGTTGACATAGGGCAATGCTAGGTAGAGGTCGCAGAGAAAAAAATACAAAAATATGCAGTCAAATCAATAGTTTGTCTAATCTCTCAGCCAAAAATCTCTTCAGCTCTGTTTTACACTGTTACGTGTTTGTATGTTTGCAAGATCTTTGAGTTCCATTGCCCATTATGTTTGGTTGCCTAAATGACAGTTTATTTTGGTGAGGAAGCTCGAGATTACTTAGGCAAATAATACTAGTAACATGCTTTGCTTCCAATCAGACTTTTTAATTTTTGGTTCCTTCTGTCGTTTCTTCTCCATGTCAATGGATTTTGTGTGGCTATGAAGTGAGGAGGCCAAGCTAAACTGTTCCTCCTTTGTGAAGTTCTTCAGATTATTATTGAAGGTGACATTAATCATCCCAGAGGCTGAAACATCCATTGAAGCCCTTCAAACCTTTATGAAAATGTCTTTCAATTGTAAGTCTCCACCTCTTCTCCTTGCCCTGTAGCTTAGCTGATCAAAATGAGGGCAGCATTTTCAAGCTGTGCTGTAAGAATTTCTGTTCTGAATTCTGTAACTGAAGAAGTCAAACTCCGCAGGCTTGACCAGACAGAAGCAGAGATAAATTGTGTTACAAGATGGCAGATTGCCCTCCTTCCCATCTATATTATTACAAAATAACTTTCAAGTATATGTTTGAAAAGTCCTCTTGCTTCTGCCTTCAAGGAAGTGGTATTATAGATCGAACAACAGAAAATGAACGCTGTTCTTCACAGTTAATTATTTCCTAAAGATTTAGATAAATTAATTTGGTAATACACGAGAGAAAATTACTTTTAAATACTTATTAAATATCCATTATAGTACCAGGCTGGAATTCACTTTGTGATCTAAGTAAGCAATTCTGAATAAAAGTCAAGTTTAGAGACTTATGCTGCCCATAGAAACAGGTAATAAATTTACCAACACCCTTATTGCTCATAAACATCTGCTACTGAGCTCTAGTCAAAACAAAGTTCTTGAGGCAGCAAAGGAAACAGCTGCCACATCAAAAACAGTGTTGATGTTGCAATGAATTTTATTGATTCGCCTTCCTCATGCTACATATAACTCTTCAAAATCTACAATATACATTTGCCTGTTCAATAATTTACATATCAGACCTGCTTGTCTTGTGAAATATACTCTAAATGCAAGGAAATCAATATATTGACTGGCAGAAAGTTAAACTACATGCTTCTATAATGTCTTTGATAGGAAAACATGTGTAAGAAGAAATTGAAAATTTGATTTCAGTGAATATAAACTTTTCTTATAACAGTGACCAAGTCAAATATTTTTAGTGCATGCACTGACCTTTCTTGAAAATTCCCTGAACACATATTTTTGGTCTGTTAAAAAATGAAAAAAAAGTGTATGAAAAATTGCTTCCTTAAAAAAGGGGGGGGGTTGGGTTGGTTTTTTTCCCCCCGGAAGCTGTTATTCACATACAAAAGTTCCAAAAATTCATTTTAAATGATCAGTCCTTTTCGGTGTCCATAACACACCACACATTTCCACATTCTTTATAAAGAGGAAGCTGAGTGCAAAGTCAGAATCATAGAATAATTCAAGCTGGCAAGCACAATACAACGCTGAATTTAGAAGGTATTTCTTAGATTTCTGTCCAGTCAGGTATCTGTCTGATCACACATAATCAAAAGAACCTAAAAAAATCGCTTTTTATTTTTCACTGTGTGTGTCAATGGAATTGCTAGGTTACTGTCACTTGCTATCATTGTCAATGCATTTTGAGGAAATACATTACCAGATATTCCATTTTAAGAATGGAAAGAGAATTATTCCCTTTTTGCTGCTCAGAGTGAAAATCATTCATTAGTCTCATTAAATAGGAGGTGAATCTTAACTGATCCCTCAAGCCAGACAACAAGCATTAAAATTCATCTTTTTGCAGAGTAGAGAAAGGTTTTTTTCCCTAGATATTTCATAAGAAGTTAGAGGACAAAATCTAATGTTAATGATTTTAACAAATGCTCAGGAAGTATGCATAAACATCTATAAGGTGGAGAAACTTGAGCTGGTCATGAAATTTGAGTCTGAGGAATATGTTCTCTGTCTGTGAGACAGAGATTTTCTTTTTCAAAATGTTCACCCTCCAGAGTATGGAATTATAACAACAAGAGCTGAAGGAAAGCTAGTTAATCATCTTGCTTCTCTTCCCCTCAGAGGATAATTTTTTTGAATGTGTTTCAAGCCTCCCCTCTTTCCCCTCCAAACCTCCTTATTTGAAATTTCATTTTAATTGTCTAAGGCCTAGAAGGCAGAAATCAGGAGAAGTAATGGAGCTTCTATGACATCGTAATACAGTCTCACGAGTCCTAGTTAAATTACAACAGTTCTATAATCTATGCCCTTGAAAGTGGAACATAGACCTGATCTAAAGATGTGTTTGCATAAGAATCAAATGCTTTTGTATTCTGTATGTGAATTTTGTAAGTTAAAACTTAATTTTTCGTGGTGTATAAAACTACCCAGTGGAGCAGGAGAACTACCTATAAAATTCTTCCAAATATATGTGGATGTGGTTAAGAGAAAACCATATTTTAGAGCCTTTGAAGTATGTAAGCATACATCTTTAAGAAATTCATTCATATTTGTTCCAGTATGGAAAGCTAATCAGTTTCACTATGGGACCTGAGGATGCTTTTGAAACCTAGCTCACTGACATATCTTAATATGTGTTTCTCTTGGGGATACCCCTCTGTGGGTTTTAAAATCAAGACCCAAGGTGTAATTCTTTAGTTAATTTCAAAACATATTGGGCTCACATCCAAGAGGTATTGTATTGTGGAATCACAAATGTTTGGATGCCTCCAATTCCTGCAAATGAAAAACCAATACCTTGTTGATGTGATGTTCATGTGGTGCAATTTGGACCCACTTGTCCCCAGTTATCTCATAGGACAAAAACATCTACAAAACCCTCGAGGAAGAGGGTAAGTTTACCTTATGCTCTGAGCTCTTGAAGGTTTGGGTAATCACTGACAAAAGGAGTTGTCTCTATCAGTCATGAGAAAATTTGAGAGGAACTGAGGTTTTCAAAGTACAATGTATAAACTAGGTCTCTAGCAGGAAATTGAATTTCTTGGAATGCAACATTCTGCCTTGGTGTTGTTATCTCTGATTTACTCTTTCCTCTACAGATTATCTTTGATACTGTCAGTGAACATTGTTATCAACAATTAACCTAAATAAGCACAGTGCCAAAATAATTTTAAATGCAACCAATTTACAGAACAAAATAGCCTATACATTTTCATTTGAGGATTTGATATGATGTGAAAAGGTAGACTTCACTGCTGGTTTTTATGTCTTTTAATTCTTAAATAAAGACAAAATCGAACAAAACTGCAGAAATATTTACTCAATTAAGTCTTAAAATTCTTCCTTTTTGGGCATACATTTCTGTAAGATTGTTCTGGAATAACAAGATGAGATAACTTTTGCTCTCCATCTCAGTATCTGCACCTTGAAGCAGTAACTGGGCTTTAAGAAAAAACTGGCAGTTTTCTAATCACAGTGAGAGGTCATGATTCAAGATGCTGGTTGAAAAAGGCAATGAATCAGGATCTTATTACTGTCTTTTAGACTTCAAACAATCTTTAATCTGCTTAGTTTCTTCTAATGAAAATTGTAACTATTTTGTATTGTTTTAAATTTAGTATGTCTCAATTGCCTTAGATGTGCTCAGACATGCTATACATGTTTTAGATGTGGTCCAGTCTGATACTCTGGAAAGTGGAAAACGATGGCCAATCCCTAAGAATATGGTTCCTGAGCTCTTCTCCAGACTTTTACAGGAACTGGGATGAGACAGTCATCATCATTTCAGCAACAGAGCATTTTAGTTTTTTAACTTTGAATAGTACAGAATGTATCTCCACTATAGTGTGCTTCCTAATTGTTGTCTGGAAGCTCCCAAATTTATAGACCTAATTATATGTATAATGTGTGAGTGTATAATGTGTATATATAAACACACACACACACACATATATATATATACACACATACATACATAGATACACACTTAAAAACATGTATATATATAATATGTATAACCTTTACATTTCCCCATGGTCACTTTTTTTCTATTCAATTAGTTTTGTCTAATTTGTGAATGATTTTTTTTTCTTAGTTCTTCAGTTATAGCTGTTCTCTAGAAGTCTTCATATATAGCAAAACATATTATCTTAGCATATATTATAGTGCTGAATTTATATTTTGTGAGGCCAAAGCCACAAAATAGCTGTGAAGATAAAGTAATCAAGATAATATATGGTGATTTCTTATTTACCAGATTTTTCATCCATGGTCCTGAGGAATATCTCCTCAATGCTGATCTGCATCAATCATCTCTATCTTTTGTTTAGCAACCTGCCTTTCCACACATTTGCTTATGATGTCTGTTTAAATAAACTGTCAGCAGTGCATCACCATGGCCTTGAACCAATCTGTCTTAAGCTTTTGTCATCTATCTTTTTCATCATGCCACAAAAAAATTATTTTGGAGTATAATCTATGGAGTCTTCCTCTGTTATGTTCTTAGCAAAATTTTGCAGTCTGGGTTTGAGATGCAATGCTATGCTGTTGCTTACCAGGTCAAAATTTTACTGTGAACAGGTTTACTTTATTTTTGTTTCTCTATGTAACTGACATAAGAAAATAAAAGACCAGAATAACCTGAAAGGACCAAATAATGCAATAGCATCATGAACAGAGCCAGCAGAAAAGACTCTGACAAAACATAGATTCCAAGTAAGAGCCAAAGCAAATGTCAGGATACTTGAACATTTTGTACAGTTCTATTTTATTTATACAGGCTATGGTAATCCTCCATACCACAGAATCACAGACTATATGCTAAGTTGGAAGGGACCCACAAGGATCATCAAGTTCAATGATATTCCATATGCTTGACAGCACTGTCCAAATGCTTTAATTCTGTTAGGCTGCAGCTGTCACCTCCGCCCTAGGAGCCTGTTCCAGTACCCAGTCACCCTCTGGGTGAAAAATCTTTTCCTAATATCCAACCTAAACCTCCCCTGACACACCTTCAAGCCATTCTCTGGGGTTCTCTCACTGGGCACCACAGAGGAGAGATCAGTGCCTGCCCCTCCTCTTCCTCCCATGAGGAAGTTGTGACTGCAATGAGGCCTGTCCTCAGTCTCCTCTTCTCCAGGATGAACAGACTAAGTGACCCCAGCTGCTCCTCAAGGGTTCCCCTCAAGGCCCTTCACCACCCTGGTTCTTTCCTTTGGACATTCTCTGATAGCTCAGTGTCTTTTTTATAGTGTGACACCCAAAAGTGCACACAGGATCCAAGGTGAGATCGCAGCAGTGACGAGTAGAGCTAATATTGACCACAATATAAGACTCATTAATAATTATAAATCAGTCCCCTTAAAAGTGTTTTTTACAAGTGCTTTGGACACATGGCAATGTGAACTATAAGTACAGCTAGTCCAGAACTTTTGCAGTTTCTCTTCAAAGAAACTTGATTATGAATAGCACAAAAATCTATCTGATCTTCAGCAATGTGGTTTGTTTAGCTTGCTAAATTTCCAGAAAAGCAAAAATATGGGAACATCGGTGGTCAAAGCCACAGAATATGGGAACTGAGTGGTCAAGCTATACTCATATAGTGAATATGCTATATTTTATATTATAGAAGATGTGAAAAAAATGGTTTTTTTCTAGATGGGTATCTATGGAGGTATCTGAGTTTTAAAAAAACCCATTGTGCATACCTGAACTCTGTAAATATTACTCATGTCTTGTTAAAAGTTGGTTAGTTCAGATGCCAAATTTGCTGAGTTTTGTGAGTTTGATGTTCAGGTGGTCAGCAGAATTAATCATACCTGGGGTCACTGAGAATTAATTTGATTAAATTACTAGAAACCTAGTCATAAAACCCCTCAATAACTGTGCTGCTGATGTGAGGTGTAGTAGTGTTAGATTAGACTAGTCTGCTAATTCACCGCTTCATCCTGCAAAATAACTTCTATTTCTTTTCATGTTTACTAATGGCCTGTTTGCAAGTCAGTATCTCCTTTACATAAAATTTTCTTGAAAAGGGACCAAAAACTAAAGCTGCATTTAAATATTCATTTGTAAATGACATTTCTTCAGGGAAATAGATTATAATGAGCAATGTTTACTAAAAGGTCTTAATATAATTGGTTACACATAAACAATTGGAGAAGTTCCTAGCTGCACTCAGCTTGCAGCTCATTTTCTAGCCATTAGGTCTTTAACAGTAGGGGTTGTAATAAAATATCTGACAAATAACTACCACTGGCTTGTATCTCTCACTAAATGCAGTGTAATATGTCTGTTTTGAGGCAGGAAATGTCTTTCTTTTCATGAGTAAGAACTCTGCATTTTCTTTTTGTTAACATTTTTGTTAAATCAGTAGGAATCACATACCAACAGCTATGTACATACCGTTGGTATATCTCTCATTTTCAGTGCCAAAAGCCACTCACTGTTCAGATGTTTGTAAAATAGAAACAGGTATTTGATAATCAGCAAAAGTGATATCCCTATGTGTGCCAGCTGATGACAGAGTTGGTTGCGAACTATGGTGTTTAGAGTGGAATAATGATTTATACCAAGGGACAATAAGAAACATATAATTGCTTTGATACAATAGTGTGTTGTTAAGGCAGCATGCATATACAGTATTATATATAAATATATATGTATTGGTATGTATTAATATATGTGTGTTTGTGTACAAACATTACCTCAGGACTGTGTATTTGGACAGCATGTACCTATGTGGTGTTTTGTCTACATTGTTCTTTCAGTTAACTGGGCATGTAAAAGCTGATGAGGCAAGAACTCCAATCTCTACCTTAATCAAATCACAAAATCCTTAATTGGAACAAAGAACTCAGAAACATATCTAGGAATAAGCAGTTATAACTTACTTCTGTTTTGTTTTATTCACTCTCTGGGATTCCTTTCTGTTTCCTTCCCTTTTTTTTGAATATACAAACTTTTGCTTTACTGACAAAGGCTTTCTTTGAGGTCTGTGGAATGTTTCACCATGAGATTGACTGCAGAACTGTTTTGCTATCCATGACTTTTTTTTTTTTTTTTTTTTTACTGCAGGGTGATTAGGCAGTAGTGTTTTGTGTCTGCTTATAGGATAAAACTAGTTGTAGCCTTAGAGGTCTCCTAGGATTCCTGGCACCGAGGTTCTTGAATGCTTCCTTCAAAATTTAAAAAAAAAAAAAATCTAAATTTTATATTGACTCTATGGTCAATGTAAAATCATAATAACAGAATTCACAAGTGCATCTTAGCTTCCCAGAGAAAATAAGGTTGGAAAAGACCTTCAAAATAGTCAAGTCCAACCTTTGACCAAACACCACCACATTAATTAAGTGCCATGGCACTAAATGCCGTGTTCAGTCATTTCTTGAATGACTTGCAAGCATGATGACTCCGCCATGTCTCAGGGTAGCCTTTTCCAATCCTTGACAATCTTTCATCAAAAATTCTTCCTGATGTCAAAGCTGAACATCCTCTTGTCTTGACACTTTTTTCCTGGGAGAAGATACCAATCCTCACCTGGCTACACCCTCCTTTCTGGCAGTTGTGATAAAGTCATCCCAGCCTCCTTTCCTCCAAACTAAACAACCCCAGGTCCCCCAGCTGCTCCCCATCTGACTTACTCTCTTCATTATCTTTCTTTTCCTCTGGACATGCTTCAGCTCCTCAGTGTCTTTCAGGGACTACAGGGCCCAAAACTGAACACAGGTATGGCCTCATCAGTGCCAAGAATAGGGGACAGTCACTGCCCTTGTCCTGCTGGCCACACTATTGCTGCCATAGACCAGGGTGCCATTGGCCTTCCTGACCACCTGGGCACAGCTGGCTCATGTTCAGCTGCTGTTGACCAGCACCCCAAAGCCCTTTTCTGTTAGACACCTCTACAGCTGCTCCATGCACAGCCTGAATAGCTGCCTGGGGCTGTTGTGACCCATGGGCAGGACCCAGCATTTGGCCTTGCTGAGCTTCATAGAATTGACCTCTTCCCTTCTATCCAGGGTGTCCAGGTTCCTCTGCAGAGCCTTCCTGCCCTCCAGAAAATCAACACTTGACATCATCTGTGAATTTATGGAGGATGCACACAATCCCTTCATCCAGGTCATCAATAAAGGTACTAACCATCTGGACAGTTTTTAACCTGGTGAAGAGAGCACCTTTCCCAGTCATGGGCTGCCAGGATGAAGCTCTGCCAGAAGCTCTCCAGGATGATGCTGTGTGAGAGCGTATCAAAGGCCTTGCTGAAGTGCAAGTAGACAACATCCAAAGTCTTTTCCTTATCCACTGGGTGTGTCGCTGACTTAGAAAAGGAGATCAGGTTTGTCAAGTGGGATCTGCACTTTCTAAATCCATGCTAGCTGGACTGGGTCCCCTGGTCTTGAATTCTAGCTATTAATTCCTCTAAAAACCTTCTTCCTTTTAAAATCATGTGCAAATTTATTTGTCTTCCATATATTGTTGATGTAGTTAGTGCCTTGAAATTATGTGTTTATGTCAGTTAATATTCAGATGGTAAAATAACATTGAATTTAACTATGTGAGACGGAAACTGCCTGAGCCTTTTCAGCATGACCAGAACTTTTCCGCTATGCCTGTAATGAGCTACGTCTGTAATGGCTGAACTTCAGCACAGTATACTGACATTCTTGTTGGTATCCTCAGCTAAGTAGGAAATAGGATAAATCATGTGGAGAAATCTGAAATGATTAGTGATAACTGAATAAACAAGGTTAACTCTGTTTTGTGCTTTTGCTTACTTGAAGATAGAATTTTTGTTCATGTAGCAACTTGTTTTAGGCAGTGTAGTGTTTTTTATTCTCAGCAGCCTTTTAGCAGCCCTTGTAATCTCTGAAGCAATGAGTTTCCATGGATACTACTTTATTCCTCCAAGTTCCTAATCAAAAGGTTCATATGATCCATATGCATTTGCAAGTGTTTGCATTTCATACATGACTATTTGCAAAGTCCCCTTTCAGACACAGATTGCACTCAACAGAAGTGCAGAAACATATTTTCCATCACAGAAGCAAAATAAAATAATTTCCTCAAGTGACAGAGGAAAACTGGATTATTATTCTAAATGAGACCAATGAGATCTCTGGTACAAATGAAATCAAAATCTGTATCTAGTCTGCAGCTAACAGAGTGAGTTTGGAAACTGTTCATCCAGTACATTCTGATGATTGTGGATTGAAAAATGTTTGATTATCCTGAGTTCCTATCTGGTTTCTTCCAAGTACAGAATTACTGTACTTCGGATTTTAACATCAGAGGGCTGCTGCTGTAGCATATTTGTAACAGTAAATTTTCATTAAAAAGAAAAGAGGCAACACCCCACCACTCCCAATAGAACTACAACAGCTTATGCCTATAAGCATCATTTCTTGTTGTTAAGTTTGTATTTTTCTTTTAGATAGGGAAAAACCTATTGGATGAAATGCTTTGTTAAGAATGGAAACAAAAACTCCCATTTTTTTTTTGTAAAAATACTTAATTAGTATCTGTAGTTTTCCTAGGATCAGAAATAGTTGTTATCATTAGAAAGTTTAAACTCCCTAATATGAAGGCTGTTATTGCAAGTTCTTTCTGACAAGAATGGGCAAAATTATTGACAAAGTCATTCCTGTTCTTTAGGGAAGTCAGCAGTCCATTCTCAAACATCTCCATGTGTGTGCCAGCATTTTTTTTGGCTTTGTGAAAAACCAGATAGATAAATAAATCTGAGTTAGAAACAGGTTTGGGAAAAAAAGAGATTTTGCATGGTGTTTTTAAGGCCTATCAGTTTATGATCTGATTTGTTACTGTGCAAGTACCTGTGTTGCCTAGAAGTGTATCGTGTCAAAAGGGAGGAAGAAGAGTTTGCGAGACTTAGGTGGAAAAAAAAGTCTGATATACTGCAAAATTCTAATGAGGTGACTATTGAAGTCTATAGCACCCTTCAGAAATAAAGAGGCATCACACAGCACTTGAAAAAACAACTGTTGTAAAAAACCCCATGCTGTTATATTTGCAGATTCTAAATTTAAGAACAGAAACTGAATGCATGTAATCTCTATCTGCCTAGATAACATTGCATGATGAGAAGACACCATCTACAATTATACAGGCATCAATTGTTTGAATTTATGTATTCTAACATTTTAGGCGTTTGTTGTTTGTCAGTTTTTCCCTCTTACACAAAACCTGTCACTAGCTCTGTTATTTATACACTTCTTCTTCCCCCTCAGTGTTCTTTGTCTATAATTGCCTTTTGGAAAGCACGCCACTTCAGGTAGAAATATATCAAATACACATAATGGGCAAGTCTTTTGTGACTTGCAATTGTAAGAATTGTAATATTGATAATTTTTTTGAATGTAAGCTCTCTTAAGGAATGATCTTTGCAAACACACAAATTTCTTTCTTTTGTAAGCATCTCTGTTTCTTTTATGTTGTCTGTTTATCAGTCAGACCAGAATAATAGTCCTCTCAGCTTCAGTGGATTATTTCCAAGCTTTGATCAGAAAGTTACCGCTCTTTGCTGAAATGTGAAGCCTGCCAAGGCTTCACATAGTAAGACTGTTCTGTTCAGAATTTGCTTGTGGTCCATACAAGTGTAAGAGTTTGTTGATCAGCACACACACAGGGGGTGAAACTTCAGCATGAGAACACAGTGCAGTGGGAAAGCTTCACTTGATTTTTTTTTATGGTGAACAGGGAAAGATACAGTATGTATGTATGTATGTATGTATGTATGTATGTATGTATGTATGTATGTATGTATGTATGTATGTATGTATGTATGTAT
>VZUI01001502.1:0-16738 GCA_013401135.1 Cettia cetti
CGCGCTCCGCTCCCCCTAGCGCCGCCGGGAGCGCGCTCCTGCCCCCGCCCGCCCCGACAAAAAGCCCCGCAGAGCACCGGCCGGACGGACAGGTGCGGGAACAAAGGCGCGCGGAACTGCCCCGGCCCTCCCCCCGCCCTTACCGCTCCCCGACGCCTCTCACCAGCCAGCGCCCGCCCAGGTCCGCGGGCTCCCGCACCCCCTGCCCCCGGCCCCTTAAGTTTCTTGGCGGGGCGCGGCGTACCTTGTCGTCCACACAAAGCCTGTCCGGGTCCCCTCCGGGAAGTCACATCCTCTCCCGGGCGCTCAGTCCCACCGACCGCCTCCCGCCGCCTCGACAACACAGGCGGCGTCTCAAGTGTCTCATCAAAGCTTTATGAGGGGCGGGAGGGCAGCGGAGCCGGATCCCACACTCCCGCCGCTCAACCGGAGCCTCCTGGCCCAGCCCCACCACCTTCCCCTCGCCGAGCAGCTTCGCCCCCGGCCAGCGGCTGCGGCGGCCGTAGGCACCGCGTTGCCCCGCTTAGAGTCTCCGCACCGCCTCCCGGCCCCGCCACCGCCCCCGCCCCGCCCGCTCGGCCCCGCTCCGCTCCGCTCCGGTCTCCTCCGCTCCCCCGGCGCTTCCCGAGCGGGGAGCGGGGCGGGGGGGAAATGTCGGTCCGCCCGCTGCGGGATATTGGTTTACTCCGCCGGGTATTAAGCAAGCCCAATCCATTTAAATATCGCTCCCGCGCTGACCTCTCCGTAGTTCTCCTATTAAGAATGCAATCAAGATAATAACAGGCATTGCTTATTAATGAGCGCCCCAGGTAACTTTACACTGATGACTTTCGGCAGGCGCCCAGCGGGAGCTCGGTCCCAGCGGTCCCGTGGCGGCTCTGCCCACACCGGGACCGGTACAGGACCGGGACTGAGACTGAGACCGACAGCGGTGCCGCCCGTCGCATCAGCGCCCGCCGGCGGAGACTAGGGGCGACCGCGGAGTCCGGGAATTCCGGGCGAAACGTCCTGCTCGGCTCTGCCCGGCCGCCCGCGGGGTGGATTCTACACCCCCTGACAAAAATCTGTTTAGCCATCTCCTCCTCCTGCGCGTGCAGCAAATACATTAAATTATTGATAGTGGAAATTGAATGGTGGAGGCAATAATGGTATCCCCTGATTGACTAGCTCCATTTGATCTTGGTAAAGACAGAGAGATGGCACGCTCCCTGGCTGGGCTGGCTGCGGCAAGCGGGAGTGCACGCGTGTGCTGGCGGGGCACAGCACCTTGTGCCACATCCCCACGGCAAGAGCAAGCTATGGGAGAAGAACTGGCTTCACCTCCTGCCTGGCGTGGGCTGTGGTAGCCTCGCCTCTTTCCTTCCCTCTTTCCTCACAGGCAAAATTGGAAGCAGTTGATTTTCAGAAGAAGATAGTGCAACTCTTTTTTGAACGGGTTAAAACACTGGTATTTTTGTACGCCTCAAAGCCTGACTGCCATCTAATTGCAATTAACGACAATGGCCCATTCACTCCCTGCCCTTGTGAAAATTTATTTATACTAGGAGAAATGTGTGCAACTTATTGCTGCCCTCAGACAGTCTGATTGCCTGTGTGCTTTTGCTATGAAACACCTGCATTGATCAGTAAAGAAAATAACCCAGGTGTTTGAAATTCGAGTACACCTAAGGCTTTCCATATAAACCAGATTTTAATATATATTAAAGTAAAGATTCCTGGTGATTAATGACCTTTGCAGCTTTAACAACTTTTCAAAAAATCATGCTTAAGTACCACATCACCATCCTCCTTTTCACTTGGAGGTTTGCTTTTGCGTGTTTGAACTAAAAATGTCAGCAAGCATGAAGACAGTTCTATCTTTTGTCTCAGTGTTTTCCAGTCCACATCTATCTAATTTACGAGAAAGGAGACATTTTCAAAGCCTTCACTAACAGCCTGGGCCTGAGGAATCATGTCCAGATCTTGTTGGCTGATAGATAGTTACTAATACAGGTGGCTCTTCAGGCCAAGTCCCACCCTGTTATTTTTGTAGTATTCAAATTCTGCCATTAGGGATACATCAACCATTCCTTTTCCCACTCTGATATACCAAAATAAGCTTATATCTCTCAGCAGTAATGTCAGGTGGATGTTCCAGAAGTATTTCAAACATGATTGTACCTGGAATTTGCTAAGTTAATTGTGAGCATTTTATTTATCTCTTTTAGACTTTGCTCCACAATACCATTTAACTTCCCAGATATGACTATATTAATGTGGGTACCTAAGGCAGCATGTTTTCAGCAGCCTTTTTGCACACATAAACAGCAGTTTCTGTGTTTATAAGATGGTGCCTTCAAGTATTTGGATGATCTACCAGACAAGTTAAACAGTAGCAGGAGAGGCTACTTTAATCAGTTGTAATGCAATACGTTACACACTTGTTATTCCTAGAGGAAAGACTCTTCTGCTAGTACACTAGACATGCAGATGAGAAGCAGCAAGTATCACACTTTAGAAACACTACTGGCTTTTTCTCAGGAGTGAAGGAGAAGGGATATACTCTGAAAAAATCTGCTTGCAATCAGAACATTTTTTTTTTTAATTTTGGAAAGGAGGCATGTTAAAAAGACAGCCTGACAAGTCCTCACTCCTTCAGCGCTTCAGCTCAGCTCTGCTAAGAACATGAGAACCATTAATTCCATGCAACCATGAAATTCCAATTTTTCTCTGCTACAAACATGTTGCCATTTGCATTGGTGTAGAGATTTTCCCAGGGAAGAGGTGTGGTCAGAGGAGCTGCTGCTTCTTTCTGGTATAATCAGCCCTTTGAGCATTATTACCAACCAGTGCTTGATTACTTTGAAAATGAAAAAGTAGTATAAATAATGACTTGTTTGGATTTTTAATGCACACGCAAGCTAGGTTCCATATTTTTCAATCAGACCTCGACTTCCAGGAGAATTTTTATGAATGAACTCCCAAAAATTGTGTCTTCGAGGTTTGTGAAGTAACTGATAGTCCTCACATGGCGACACTGCTCTGATTCGACCTCCACTCCTTTGTACATAACATGCACTATAAATTTGGAGGTTACATAAACCATCACCTCTGAGATTTGTGGGATACATAGGATGCAAAGATCAGGCATTCTGACATTTTCTTGGTAGACCCAAAGAAGTTCTCTCTTGTGTCTGAAAAAAGACATCTTCCAGCCATATTTTCCCCATTTGGATTGTACAGATGTCAAGAAGCACTTGAAAAGAAAGTCACACCACAATTGCATAGGGAAGAAAAGGGCAGGCAGACCCTTTTCTGGTGGTTTCAGATAATTCAGTGTATCAAACCTCTTGGTGTTGCCACAGTATGCATGCTTTACAGCATTTACCTTGCAATCAAGTGTTTTTTCTATTCATGACTAATTAAAATATTTTTTGCATACACAAATCATACTTCACCATTTTCCAAACAGCAACAGGGAAAGAGTATGGGTTGTCAATCAACAAAATCTTGATTTAATCCTGCAGTAATATTGCTTGCAGGAGGGTAAGACCATTGCCTTTTGCTGAATTCAATTTAAACTGTAGCATAGGCACTAATGATGCTGTAGATACTATAAAGAAGAAAGCAGAAGCATGTACACCTGGTTTCTGTCTCAGTGGAGGTTATGCATTATAGTGATTGATGTATGAGGTCCAAATTTACTGATAAACTAATTACATGATAAAGTAGTTGTGTGGCTCTTAAATTCCCCCATTGCAATTGTAGGAGAAGCAATAAAAAAAGTCAATATTTGAAAAGAGTAACATTCTTGAAAGATACATAATTAGACAAAAGGTAACGGGTGATTGAGTCTCCCCTCCCCCAAACTGTGCCTTTACACTACCCTTTTTATTCACATAGTATCTGGACCTGATTTTGAATGAGAAGAAGCTACAATTTGGAATTATTCTCATTTGGCAGTCAGGAAATAGAAAGTATTCCTGATTACAAAAAGGACAGTGCTATTGATGTACTTGGGTTTTGATGCTACAGGGTTTTTTCTGTTAAAAAATTTAATTGGCTGAAGTAATTTCTTAGATCATTACAAGCATTTTATGTTTAATTATGTTTATTCATGTTTCCTAGTTACCTTTATTTGCTATTTTTTCACATTAAAGGGATGGAAAATTCATGGAAATAAACATTTCCAACTCAAGTAATGCTAAAAATGGCAATGGATTTTATACACAAGTCATATACACAACCAGGGTTGCAGACATGGTGCATTTGTAAGATGACTGGGCTATGATGCCCCTCTACAATGACTCAGTGGTTGCAGCACACACAAGAAAGCTCCACACTAACATCAGTGCACTAGAAAAATTATAGCATCTTTTGAGGACCAAAGCCAAATTCTGCTTAACTTTGTAAAATCTTTGTATTGTAGAGGTTTTGACTGAGAGATGATGAGAGAAAGATGGTGGTGATCACTTTCCCAGCTTATCCCTTGCATTCAGGGGTTGGCCAAGCTGTGGCCACAGCTCCTCACAACCTCAAGGTTTACATTGCATTCAGCCTACAAAGAGTTGCTGTCGTTCTGGTGAATGACAAGCAAGCATCTTGCTGGGTGACTGGAATAGACCCTTTGCCTTAACTAGTGAAGTGTAGTTGCTCTTAATTTCAAGCATAATTTCACCTTCAGTGAAAAACATTTTTTGAGGGGCCTTTCAGCCTCATTTTAGCATGGAAAATATTAAGTGAAACAGCAAAGAGGGGAATACAAACCCAAAGATCTCTCATTAGACATGGTTTGTTGGCTGCATGTACACAGGACAAAGCAGGAAAATCTACTCTTTGAATCACAGTCACCAAACCCACAACATTTTTCCTGAAGAAAATACCACTTAATAGCTCAGAATTGTCACCCTGCAGCTAGAGCAAAAGTGATTTTAAAACTCTAACACACAATTAAAATAATTATTTTCTTCTCATATCTGCTAGAGGTATGCCAGCTTTCCATCACATGGCAGAATCTGTACTCTGAATCTTGTCCCATGCCTTCTAATCAGGGATTTCAGCACAATTTATGTGCATGAAACTGCTTCTCTGACAAAGTTCTGTGGTAGGTGCAGATTAGCCTTTTGCAAACAAGGAAATGTATGTGTCTATTACGCATAAATCTATTAAGCTGCTCATGAACATACTTGTTTGGTGAGCATGCCAATTCTGGGTTTGTTCCTTGCCACTGCTCATATAGTTGTCTCTAGTGGCATAAAGTGTTGTAGAAATAGAATGTGTGATATGTGGCAATTGCCACATGCAATGATGTGCACACACACACATGCACACACACAATCCTTCCCATCCAAACCTCAAGGCTTCTCTTTTGGGGTTTTGCACTGCTTGGACAGTGGGGCTCCTAAACCACACATGAAGTCCCTCTTCCCTGTGCTGAAGGGCTGGGGGAAGCCAGGAGGATAATTCACCCTTCATTCTGACACCTGGTCCCATGGCCAGTGTCCAGCCACGCCAGGCTTGCCCCACACTGTTGGGTGCCGGGCAGCTGTTGAGAATGATGGCACAGAAAAAAAGGTGAGAACAAGAAAAAAAAAGTAAGGAGAGAATGAATCCAACCCAGCTAAAACATTAAAAATTTGGTTTGTCATTTCCTGATGCTTTGACATTCGCTAAAACTGGCAATTCAACTCCTGAGTGTCTCTGCCTTACTGCTGTTGTTTTGGAGGCATTAAACACCCATTACCTGAGCAAAGAGCAAAGAGGGAAGTATCTGGGTTGTGCTCAAGAGTATCCAGTGTACCAGGTGTCTGGCGTACCGTGCCTGAGCCTTCCTCACTCACCCTGACCTTCCTGCTAACAGCACAGCCAAGGCTCCACCACAGCAGACAGAAAAGAGGCCATGGTACAACAACAACCACAACAAAAAATGCAGACTCTGAGGGAGCAGCAGACATGGGAAGGGAAAAGAAAATACCCTTTTCCCCAAAGAGGTTGTGTGTGATTCCTTGGGATGGTGGAAACCTGAGCCAAGTGTGGAAAGATTAGATGGCTAGAGATGCACTCCTGTGACGAATAAGGCTATTGGAGCTCTATGATTAAAGAAGATCAGAAAACTGTTGGTGCACTTGTGGGTGAAAGGTGTTGGGATTGACTCATCTCTCCTTTCCTCTAAGTATTCAGTGGGTTTCAATTGGATGCAATATAGTGGATTATTTTTAATATTTAAAGGGATCAGATTCCACGGGTTTTATAAACTTGGCCAGGCATCTTATCAGAACAGGTATATGCCTTAGCAAACCCTCCTCAGAGCATAACTTTGGAGAGCTTATTTTGAGTGTGTCCTAAAAATAAGCAAGCCCCAAAATCCCAGGTCCACAGCCCTTTTGTAGTTTATTTCTATTTAAGCAAGTAAAATCTCCTCTGACATCAAGCTCAAGCACTCAATTTGCCAGATGCAGAAGCTCAGCAATATTGCCTGGAGGGTGATGGGCGATAAGAGATCTAAAGCAAACAGCTGGGGAGGGGAGGTGGAAGACGGTGTTTGGCACCAAGGCCAGTAGCTGCTCCAGGGTGCCCACCATCCACAGGATCCCACTCTGGCCAGGGGCTGGCAGGAGGGATCCTTCTTGGGTACACAGAAATCCTTGGGAATGCAAAGCATGCATAAACATTAAATAGTTCTTCTGGCTTTCCTGCCCTTCAGGACTTCCGTATTAACATCTTTTATGCTGCACTTAGATAGTTGTCTTCATCTTCCTGAAGAGGTTAGGGTACTTTGGCTCCATCCCTTTTCAAAGCAGAGCCACATCAATGCTGATGTGTTGAAAGATAAATTTAGGATTTTTAAAATTAAATAGCATATTGAGCAATTTCATCTAAGAAACAAAACATAAGAGTTCAAAACATTTCCTGTGTTAACCACCTAAAGCATTAAACATAGAAGTATCTTCAAACTGGCAGATATTTTTATTAATTGCAGACTAAAATTATCTGTGCAACAGTAAATATTAAAAAGAGTCCCCAAAATGAAACTCAGACCCCATTAGATTCTGCTCCTCCAGTTACTGTGACTTGTGGCTCAAGAAACAAGTACTGGATTAGTCACATTAAAGCAAAAATTTCCCTTGACTATAACATTTCATTTGTATGGTGTCATTTTTTTGTTTATTGAATACTTGGGATTGTTAATCCTTCAGTAATTTAATGACTAGAACCATGTTGTGTGTAAATGTTACTACAATCCACTTTGGAGATTACTAGGCAGCCATGTGTCTGTCCAGGAGTTTTCATTTGTCCAAATAAAAGGTATGGTCTGTTCATCCATGGCAGTGGGGTGCCCAGGTGGCATGTGAGCACTGACAGCAGCAAGAGTCCCTGTTGGGTTACATGCTCACCCATTCCTCAGGGCGTGCTAGTGCACAAAAGATGTCAAAGAAGAAGGTGCATGAAACCTTACTTTCTCTTTCCTTCCACTGTGACACCCAGCTCCAAAGAGCAGGAATTGCACAGGGGCCCTTATTATTCTGCATTGGCCAGATGAAATTATTTCGCTGATGTGCATGGCAGAATTGCTTTAAATAGTAGCTAGTGCCAGTACAGCTGTTTCTTTGGTACTACTATTAAAATACTATTTTCCTCCTCACTAGTAGAGTATGGGGATAGTTGGATGCATAGCTGGTTCTTTCTCTGTAGCACGTGATGTGCTCAGACTATCATTTATAGATGCAGAGAGATGGGAGCAAAACACAGGCTGGATGTATGACTACTTGGGAATTCAAAAATCCTGAAATATTGATCCAGAAAATCAATGCAAATTTTAAGCTATTTTAAAATAACTTTCCTCACGTTCTATGCCATTTCTCAAATGGGAAAACATATTGATTTCTCTGTCCCAGCCTGCACAAGGTCAGGGTGGCTTTTGAGGGGTAAGGGGTGGTTGGGCTGAGCACATCCGGTAGTGGAGACATGGCCACCACCACAAAAGCCATTTGAACATAATCTTAAGCAGGAGGAAAGCAATCCTGCATTTTGATGCTCAAAGCCCCTGTATTTTTAGGGTTGGATATGACTCAAAGAATACCCAAGGAAAACTTACCCCTGGCTTTGGCAAGACATTTAGTGGGGCCTTGGTGGTTCGGGATTGTGCCATTAGAGTATAAATTCATAAACAACATATAATATAAATTTATTTTCTGGACAATGTTTATTTTTCATGCATCTGAAACATAAATGCTTACAAGGGAGTGTTTTAAACACCTCTTTGTATTTCATTAGTTGGCTGTTTAATCTGCTGTAATTTATTGCAAATTGCAGTTATACTATATGGTCTCATGGTGCCTTTACTTATTTGAACATAAACACCACTGAAGTCAGAAGGAATGAAAAGTTTTTAAATCAGAAGGGAGCCAAATGCTAGATTTTCAGCAAGGACTTTGCACCAAGGCTTTAAACCCCTTATTTTAGACTTTTGTTATGTTTCTGTTTGATGCTTTACCCTGCTATGTGCTCCGAGCAGAATAATTTTCCCTTACAGGCATGTATATCATCTTCCCCTTTGGTTTCTTAATTTGGGTTAGATCCCGTAATAGGAAAAATATACTCAGATATTGCACCTAGAGCACATTGATGAAACCTAAAGAGCTCTTCTGTGAAGGGAATTAAGATCAAAAAGAATGTGGAATTTAAATATTCAACATTTCTTCTTGGATATGAAACAGAAAAAATTGTTTTGATGCAAAAGTTCTTGTGACAGAATACGTTACTTACACTCTGAGACCATATTAGGATAAAATGGCTTTTTTATATAGGAATTGCACTCCTTCATATGGAAATTATGACATTTTGTCTATTGCCTCTTACTACAAATGTTTAAAGGATCTGTTAAAAATATTCTTTTAAGAAGTTGTATCAAGATAAAAGAAAGTAAATAAGAGCCAGTACAACTTTCAGGCTTATTTCTGTTTAGTTTCTTGATTTAGACCCTGTTAACTGCCAGAAAATTGCACCAACTACCAGAGCTGGGGGAGCATAACTGACAACAGAGTTTATTTTGCAGTTTGGGTTTGCTGTGCTTTTGTCAGACCCTCACCCTCACAGGAAAGGAATATTGTGTTAATTCCATGAACTGATGGGCTTACAGAGACTCGGGGAAAAAAGGTTCAGACTTAGTGCTAACACAAATGAAAGACAAGTAGGTGAAATACACATTCTCATTGTCCAACAAACTGGTACTGGACCTCCATCTAAATTTAGCTAATGGATTTTTAACTAACCATTAATCTTTACTAACACCCCACAAAAAGCATGGACTTGGAAGGCAGTGGACAGCTTCCCCCATCAAGGCTTCAGATAAAGTCGGGCAGGACACACTTGCAGATGGCTGAGGGATTGCCAAACTAGCTTGGAGGGAAGTAGACCTTTCGGCCTGTGCTCTTCCATACTAGGCAAGATTCATCCCTATTTCTTTTCCATCCAAGCACTGCTCCCCTATGTGGGCCAGCCTGGGCCTGCCAGGACTCCAGCACTATCCATCACTTCTGCTTGCCCTTCACCTCCAGGTGCTCCCACACCTCCTCACTGGCAGAGGCCCCATGGGGGTCCACAGGAGCCCTGCAGGGCTTCCCTGCAGGGAAGTTCTGATGCTAATTAGAGCTGCAGGCAGCTGTCACACAATGGCCTCTGGTGGTTAAGGAGGTGAGTCCGTACATTGCTTTGGTCCTACCCTGTTGCTCTTGGACAGGCTGATGGATCCAAAGAAAATAATTTGGAAAGGTCCATCACCTTTGGCTTTTCTCCTGGCTTGAAGTGTACGTCTCATGTTAGTCTGAATTTCTTCCCTGTTTTCTCTGGAAAATCCCTACAGAAAATGAATAGGAAATTCTGGTCATTTCAAATTAACTTTCTAGGTTTAAGGATTTAGCCACATGTTTTGGCTTCCTTAAAATTTGGGAGCCAGCAAAATTTTCTTAAGGGACTGCTGCAGAAATACTTTGACGGGAAAGTAGATGATAAAAATAACTATTAGGTGCCAAAGGCAGTAGACTGGGAATTAAAAGCTCTTCTTAAGTCAGAGACATATGTGTCTTTAAAAGAGCTCAAAAAAAGAGGTGAGAAAAGCAGTAGGTATGCAGGGCTATAACCATGGTTGGACAGCTGACTGAATCTAGGTGAAGGATTTGGGAAGAGGAAAACAACAGGTGGTGGGCAGGAAAAGCATGAGAATCAGATCTGCCTGGGGAATAAGTGGTGGATAGAGTGACTGACTGCTGGTGTAGGAGCAAATGCCACACAGAAAGAAAAGAAGTGAATCTATGATTAAACTTTTACCTCTTGCTACCACCAAGATCTTTGTGAAAGACTTATGTGCAACAATTAAACCCCTCAAAAACTGAAATTAGGGAAAAATCCTAGCAGTAAGCACTTGTTCCCTCAGAAGAGGATGAGAAAAAGAAACACGTGACAGAGGTTATTCATGTCACTTAGAAAGGTACTCAAAAACAGTGATGAGTGTAGTGCAAGGACTTAAAATTTCTTAGTAAATAAACCAAATTTGGGACACAAAAAGAGATCCACATAGAAAATACTGTAAGATTCACTCCTTCTGTGGATGACTATATGACCAATAGAGATGCAGTAGTTCTTTTTCTCTGTGGTGCAATAAATTTTCGGCAATATAATAAAGGCTATCACACTTCAGGCTACAGTAAAAGATTTGTACAGTAGCAAAAGACATTTGACATGTATCATCATCCTCTGGAAAAATTCAAACCTAGAATTTATCCTCATTTAAAAACTGCTAAGTCTTTTTGTTTTCCTGGTCAATACTATATTATCAGCTATCTGTTTACAAAATTCAGCCAAATATTCTCTTGGATGGTTTTATAGACTCCTGACAGGTGTGCGTGAATATGTATTTTACAGAGCAAACCAACACATGAGTAGCTCCAGTCTCTTGACCTCTGCTCATGTCTCTTGCTTCATCTCATTCTCAGAAGAGCTGGTTTGGTTTCAAAAGGTATTTGCTGTCATCAGCAAATCAGCTGGCTTCCGCCCCCCCCCCCCCCCCCCCCCCCTTTTGGTAGCCACTGTTTACCTGAAATCCATTAAATCAATTGTCTTTTCATGATATTGTTTGGGTTTGAATCTGAATATTTTATCAAATGTCATTGGCAGATTATTGATAGCTTTAGATGGAAGGACTGAAAGCCTCTTCGAATACTCTGTTAAACAATAGAGAACTGACTTTGTGTTGAAAATACTGGAAAAAAAATTAATTTTGAAATGTCAAATATTTTCCCAGCTCTGTCTGCCTTGACAATGCCTTTTCTGATTCCTGACAGAAAATCTGAATGAGAGCTAAGTGGGAGATACAGAACTACTTGTGGGCCACCATACAACCTCCTTCTATTGTTGTTTCAAGGGGTGAAACATGTAAAAGAATAAAGAAACCTCAATGCAGGATCAGGGCTGAAGTCAGTATTTTGACATTTCCACAGCTGTATAGGTTTAGTGTCTCTAATATTAGAATAATACACTGCAAGAGTAGTATGTTAAGCTATACTGTTATGTCTTGTCTTAGACTTGAGCAGTAACCATCTAAACAGCCTCCATCATTCTCTTTCCATTCTCAAATGTTTCTTAAAAACATGTCCTTCAGATAAAGAATTTTGAACTTTGTGGTTGGGTTTTGCTCTTTTTTTCAATTTATGGTATATTTCACCTTCTCAGTGCTCAGAGGGGAGCTTTGTAACATCTGTGTATTGTTGATGAACGAATGGAGGTAAAAGAGCTGGAAAGACCTGCCACACAACACACAAGCTGCATAGAACTTGGCCTTACTGTGGGTCATCAACAAAACCAGCCTTGCTGGTCTTCCCTCCTATTTGCCTTGAAAGAGCACACACATATACACACAGAAAGTGAACCCCCAGACACTGCCTGTGTGTTTCTACTCTTGCCAAACAGGTGAGAGAAAAGTTAATCCTGAAGCCTTCCCACTGCCAGGGTTCCTTCCACCTCAGCATGCCTCACCCTTGTTTTTTTTTTTAACTGCTTCAATTTGTATTTTACTATTTGTTATAATAATGGAGTCTAGTCAGAAGCTTGTGGCCCCATAAACTTTGGACATAATTTTAACTGTGTCAGCTTTAAAAAGTCAGTATCTGCCTCATCAAAGGGCAATCATGTCCAATGTGGGTGTCTCTGTCAATTGTGTTTTGAACTGCAGCAATAATCCAACCAAACCATGCAAAGAGCTTTTCTACACCCACATTTTTTAATTATCATCATGAGACTGAGGTAGCTGAGACCAGATCTATAATGTTTTCTGGATGTCAAAATGCCCACACACCTTCTGTAATCCTTGTGCTACCAGCCCCCTTTCATATTGCTTTTAGCTGGTCCATCTAATTGTCTACTACCATAACTTTTTACTGCATTATTCCCAAATCCCACAAAGGTTCTGTTTAGGAAAAAAGAAACAACTGGTTAACTTTTTTTTTTTTTTTTTTTTTTTTTACAGTCAGGGAAGACCTAATGCCTTAAAAGTCTCTGCATATATTGCGTCCATAAACAATGCAATTTCTTGAGCTTTGGGGTCCACTATCCATTTGGGGAATAAATAACTTCATTATTTTCACATGTGGTATAGTGAATAAGCATCTGGAATGGAAAAGTAGCGAAAATGTTATGACTTAATGAACATGTTGCAAAATCATTCTTGCCAAATGTCAAAATAAATTGGAGGCCAGAGTATATGGTTTATGCATGTTAAACTGGGGGTTTGTGTGCTATTTTGGGAAGAAAAAAATAAAAAAAAGGACCACACCATGAAAAGGCAGGGGGAAGATAAAGTGTACACTTGGCCACCTGTGGCAAGACCTTGGTCCATTACAGTCCCACCACTAGTGCTCCCCACAAATAACAATACAACAGCCTGTGACTGTGGGAAAGTCACTTACTGACAGCAGAATTGGTTCTGTGGCAATGCCCTGGCCCCAAGGCTCTCCACTAGCAAAGGAAGGGCAGGGGCCAAAGCCCCCACAGATCAGTTTATTCCACAGATCAGACATGGCTAAACCCTGCCTCTCTAGGAAGCACCAAGCTGTGCCAGGGGCGAAAATGTGTCACATCCATTAGCAATTTCAAAAGACTCTTTCCATCAGGGGACTATGAATTTGCACTCTGCCATGAAGTTCAAATGACAATGGGAATAACATGACTGGAACCAGATGGGCTTTTGCTGGAGAATCCTGTGAAATGTCTGATCATTTCCACAGGTATCCCATTGATTCCACTTTTGGCATAGACGTTCTGAGAAAAGCAGGCTTTTCCTATGTTGCAGAGAGTTTTCTGTTTGTCCAAGCAATGAGTAGCTTGAAAGTTCTAAGTTTAGAAATATCTACACAGCTGAGGACCTGATCCTTTGAACACCAAAGCGTGTCACAGCTATTTTCTCTTTAAGATTGCCTCAGGAAAAGACCAATTAGGATTACATGATAAGTAAAATTATTCCCATACTTACATGGTTGGGAAAATAGGTCTCTCCAACTGCATATTCAAAAGGAGATCAAAGCAATATTGTTCTTTTGCAGTTAGATTTTGACTTATTTATGTTTTTCCCCATTATGTACTTGTTCCAGCAGCACCAAGAGGCCACAGGCATGTGCGTCTTACTTCACCTCCACATCTAGTAATGGGAGTACCATGAAAGGGCCTGTATTTGTTGCTGCCTGCATGAAATGTGTGGATACATATATGTGGCTTTCATTTATTTTGTTTCACGACACAAGGAGGGAGGAAAAATCTTTTTCATACACCTACATCTATCACAAAGCAACTAAGAATAGAAGCAATATTGAGACAGATGGAAATGTTAATGGTGACAGCTCACAAGCAAGAATCACACATTTGTGAAATAATAAAATGGGTGGGCAGTTGTTATATGAACTCCATGTCAGTCTGTATGTTTTCCTGGCTATAATTCTGCAAAAGTATGTCTCAGAGATATTTTCAGTTCATGGGAAAAGTCAGTGCCCTACCCTACACCTTGCTGGCACGTGGGTGTAGGAATTCACCAAAGGTGGTGAGCAGCTTGCAAGTGAACCTGTTCATCACGTGCCCTAGGGCCTGCAGAATGTCCCCTGACATTTCCCTGCCAGGGCACTGTACTATTCCTAACAATGTGGTGGGAGAGTTGCAGAAAGGAAGTGTAAAAATATTTGGAAAACCAAACATGAGAGAAACATGGGATATTCACACTTGTTTCAAAATCTTACTTCCAGGCATACAAGTATTTCCTTTTCTTTTACATTTCATCTGCCCAAGGTTCTGTAGTCCTTATTATTATCTGGAACTTGCTGAACACAAGTGAAAATAAGCATTACAAAACCAGTCCTGCATTTCTCCATTCTTTCTTTCTAGTTCTTCATGCCCCAAAAGCCATCAAATCCATTTTAAGGACCACTTTCACAAGCCTGTTTTTGCTAGCCCCAGTTTCTTAGCCCCAATCTAATGTTAGCTCGAAGGGGAGGGAGCCGTGAAAGTGTCTTTTCATACATATTTTACCTTGCACTACCTGTCTCATTCCCAAGGTCTAGGGAATCTACTGATTTTCAACAACTTTGATAGGTACTGTTTCTTGCAGATGCTGTTTACTGCACTTGACGTTACTATTTTTTGCCAGAGGAATGAACTAGTTCTCCTGAAATCTTACGGATGCTCTCTTTGTTTGCGTATCTGATTAAAAAAATTCTAGCAGCTACATCTTCAAGTGCTTAGTGGTGATTTACTACAATGATTCATGGTAAGACTTACAGCTCCGAGGAAAATCTGTCCCTCAGGATTTATCCACCTTTCCAGAATTTCTCATGGCAGGGCAACCATATGCCACTGTATTTAGGAAGGAACTTATGGTTACTGAATGGCAGCCAGTCTGCATTTTCTTAGTGCATTTCTAAGAGCTCAACAGCATTAATGTGATAAAGAAAAAAAAAAAAAAAAAAGGACTTCCTGTACAAAGCCAAATGTATGCATCCAGCCACCTCAGATTAATGAAATGCTAGACATTAATCCACTGGCATACAGGCCTGTGAATGCTGGCCACTAAAAATAAATAGTGAGAAATATCAGACCATTTGAAATAGGAAATTGTTGAGCAATCCTGAAAATCAAAAGGTTAACCAAATGGTGAACTGCTGAGAACGGCAAACTTGCACAGAGATAGGCCTGTGTCAAATACCATATTACAAAAACAATCTCATGCTGGACACAGACACCTGACAGACCCCAAACCACTGAAGGCAACACTCGTGGTACCAGGTAAAATAAAACTTAAAAAAAAAAGAGGCAAGAAAGACCGCCACATCAAAACTTTGGAGGACAAAGACATATTCCAAGAATATCGTCCATTTTACAGTATAATAACTGTAACAGATGAAAGGTGGTGATGAACCACCACCAAAGCAGTGACAGCTCGTGGAGAAACAGTAAATACTAAAATCAATAAAGCTACTTGCAGATTAAGGTATGAGTCACCACAATGGGACCAAATGTGGCCTGTGTCATTTGTTAGCAGCCATCCATCCCATGCGCCTCTGCAGAGAATGATTAGAATTCAGGAGAAACATGGCAACAGAGGCAGGAAGGGAAATGTTGGAGTTTTTTAAGAGCTGGCAAGAAAGTAATGGTGCAAACTTAAAATACAGGAAGATATACAAAATTATGCATGAAGTGGAAAATTCATATAACTAGGAGCTCCTTGACAACCTCCTAGATAACAGAAAAAAATATTTTGGGAAGTGGATATATTTTAATAGAGCTCATCAACCTCTAGTTCACAGTGGATGTATTGAAATATTAGCTCTACCACATTACTTTTTCCTAAGTGAAAAAAGGTCAGAGGACCTTGAATTATGAATTTAATGAAACCAATACTGCAAATCATGAGCGTTTTAGTGTCGCCCAGTCTCCTGAGTACGGATGCTGCTGAGACCTGGCTCTTCTCGGCCTCCTCTCTCATCACCTTACAGGTGCTTAAGAACTGCCTTATATGGCACCCTGACAGGTATCCCCAGCAAAGGCAAGGTTCTCCAAGTGGAAATGGAAAAATCCACGGAGGGATCCTGCCCGCTCCCTTCCCCGGCCGGTCTGGGGGCTGGGGAACGAAGGAGGACGGCGCTAAGCCAAGGCCGCCGGTGTGGCATCTCCCGGAGAGGAGAGCGGCTGCTTTCCTTTAACGATAAAAACCCCACAGCCAGCCACCCCGAACAGATACGACCGCAGCAGAGGCGACAGAAGACCGACTTTGGTGCGAGCCCCGCGCCGGCGCCCCTCCGGTGCCGTCCTGCACCACCTCCATTTTGGCTGCGCGCGCGGCGCCGGTGTCCGGTTCGGCTCCGCTGCTGCAGGCGATGCCGTCCAGGGGCTGCTGACGAGGAGCTGCTCCCGGGCAGCGGGGCGGAGGGGGCGGGAGAGGGGCGGCATCCCCGGCGCCCCCGTCCCCGCCGCACCGAGCCCCCGTTTCCACAGGACGGTGCCTCCTGGGGGGAGGCGGTCGCCGTGGCAACCACGGTGGGGAGAGGGAGAGGGAACACGGGGCAACGCCGGCGGGGGTATCCCGGCCCGGCCCGGCCCGGCCCGGCCCGGCGGGGAGCGCGGTGCCCTGCGCGGCGTCTCCGCCCTGCTGCGCGGTGGGGACACCGCCCCCTCCCCCGCGGCGGGGCCAGCCTCCCGCCTGCCGGGGGCTTCCCTGCGCGGCGGC
>VZUI01001515.1:0-10670 GCA_013401135.1 Cettia cetti
CAGCAACTCTAATCTTAACTTTCTTAAAAGTTCTTAATTCTTCAAAATTAATGTCTCATAAGCACTTTGCAGCTTTTCTGGGATTTTAGACTGTGTTGTACAAAACTTTTTTTTCCTACAGTTCTCTGTAACCTATCAGGAAGTATTTTGCCGATATTTTCTAGTAACTAAGTGCACGTGTGGTCATTTGGAGATCACTGTTGGCTCAGTTCATGCCTCCATTTAGTTTGCATGGGAGAATGCAGTGTTCAACCACAAGAGTGAATCTCTCCATGATTGTTGAAAACACATTATAAACTTGTAAGAAAAACATCCTCTATGCTAGAATTTCTTGAAATTGTTTTAAAACTTAACAATAATCTGGAATGTCTTGGCTTAAAAAAACAAAACAACAAAACAACCAAAAACCCCATAAACACCAAACAAACAAAAATTAAAGGCTGTTTTTAAATTATTGTTTGCAATCATCACAAACTCCTAAATGTGTAAAGGTTTTAGTTCGCAACCGAAACACCAAAATATGTAATGGTCTCACATTTGCCAAATTCTGGGTTGATTTCCTGGCCAACACACCAATTAATGTGATGGTTTAGTGCTTGCTATTTTTAGATATGACTAAGAGAACACAGAAAGCAAAACAGGCTTACCTTAAAATTACAAAAGATAGTTTATTCACACACACGAAGAAGAAAATAAGGAAAAAAAATGAAACTTTCAAAACATCCTTCCTCCCCTCCCAAGTATTCACTTTCCTACACTCAACATATGTGTAGGAAACAAAGACAAACCTGTAATTTCAGTCAGTTTTACCATTTAAAAATAATCTTTCATCAGTTCTTTTAGGAAAGGAGTCCTCTCTGAGTCTCATGGAGACATGGTCACACGAGAAGCAGTCCTCTGGTGGCCTCCATGCCACACATCTACAGCAGCCTGAAAAGAACTGTGAGATCCTACCTATTAGCAGCTTTCCCAACACTGCACATAGGTCATAATCTGCTTATTAGGGGTACTGTTTAAGAATGCCTCCTCTAGTATAAAACCAAGATTCTCCTCTTCTGATTCCAAAATTCTCTTCATCTCAAAACTAAAAATCTCCTTTTCCTTAGGAGCAAAAAAGCTTCATATCACTTTTAACTAGAACTTTACACCCACGCCCCACACCCCCCCTAAACAGCATTTAAATGTTACAGGAAAAAATAGTCCATTCTCCATAGTTTACTAGAAGTGTCAGCCTAATTAGGTCACTTCTTTTCCTTTGCCCCAAATAGTCTTTTCACTCTCTTTTCACTGACTTTAGTTCCATGCTATGTCTTTTTATAATTCAATCATTTCGTCTGTCCTCACTCTGTGAAGGGCCAGTGCTCTGGGAGTTCCATCTGCTGGCAGGAAAGAGTTTGAGGCCTGCAGTGGACACTTGTTCCCTGCCACAGGTGCTGCAAAGTTCTCTAGGCCATGCCGGTGTGGAGGCTGGTGGATGCCTTCTTTTCCGTCCCTCGGTCTCACGGCATGGGTTTCTCAGAGCTGCTCCCTGAGGAAGGAGTGGGGGCGGGGTGGGAACATCTCCCCAGCGCCGGCCGGGGACACGGGCAGCTGCCGGGGCTTTTTCTCCCCTCCCCTGCTGCTCGCTGTGATCAGACCCAGGCACGGCTGGGCAGCTCCCCCAGGGGCGCAGCGGCTCCCGGAGGTCGGGCCTGGCCACTCAGGGGCAGAGGGGCCCAGCCCAGCCCAGCCCAGCCGATACGGTGGCTGCTGCAGGATGTTATCCGGTGCCTCACCCGGAGAAAAGAGGGAGGCTCCAACATATTCTCAGCTTTATACGGGTGTTACCAAAAGTCGCATCCTGTTTTCTCAGTGGTCAAACCACATGCCAATAGCCAAGAACTGGTTCCCGATAGGCGTGTCCTTTTTAAAAGTATTCAAAAGATACTTACAGGATGGTATTCTGTATTTTTCCTTCAACTAAAACCCAAACTGTGTTAATGAATAACAAAAGGATATACTTGGGTTAATAACTTACTAATTTACTAAAATTTAATACAGTTGTTAAAAAAAATGTATGAAGTGTCTGGCCCAGGTTTCCTACAGAGGTGATGAACATCTGCGTGGTGGTATAAAGATGGCAAAACCAAAACCAAATAAAATACTTTGTTTCAAAACATATTTCAGTTTTGTTTTGAGAACCAAGTGATTAATCTGCTATGAAAGGGTTTTACTTAATTTTAATAAAAATATTGAAGCAATTACATTTTAGATTTTATGCTGAAATAGTCTGTGCTTAACTTAAAGTGAAAAGGTAAATAATAATTTTTTCTTCAATGCTTGTCACACAGATCTCTCACCTAGAATATATTTGCAAGCACAAGACTGATACTATGAACGACCTTCAGCAGAACCAGGAGGATGTTTTTGAGAAAATGTCTGAACAGTTAAAAGCACAGGAGCATTGTTGGCAGAAAGAAAAGCAGTTTCTTGAACATCAGTACTCAAATCTCCTTGCAGAAGCTCATACAAGAGCACAGGTATGTTGCTGTGAACTTCTAATTTTTTTTTCTTTAAGTATTTAATTATTTTAGTACTCCTTAGCAGTTCAAGGTCATTTGGGAATTTTAGTATATTTTTAAAGTAAAAAAAACAACTCCAAGCAACAAACTAACTCATCACTGTGCTAATATTACCATCACTTAAAATAAGAAATAAATTACTTTGTTGAAGCACTCTAAAGAGAATTTGGTGTACAGCCCCAATTCGGAAGTCTGATTTGGTCTACAGTGGGTACTATTTTTTTTTTTTCCTGAGGATGTTAAAGTTGTAAGATCAAATTTGCTTATTTTAAGAATTACTGGGGGCAGCAGGTACTTTTTCAGCATCATCATTTGCAGAGATTTTATAGAGCAACAATAGCGTGGTATCATCTGTGGATTAAGTTACTTATATATATACTGACCCTAAGAACTGGTAGATTTCAACAGTGTTAAATGACTCTGTTTTCCTGATACTGCAGTGAGAAGTGGTTTAAAAGTGTAAAACTGTCACTGCTTGTTAGATGAGGTATTTGCAATCCAAAATGTTCCCTGTTATTCCACAACCACCATTTACTGTTTTTACCATCACATTCCTTCACACCTGTTTCAGTTAAAAGCATTGTGCCTGAAGGAAATAGATGCCCTTGTTATTTGTAAGTTACTGCAACTTACTTCATCAGAATAATGCTGTATGTTATGCAGATTTCAGGGTTGGAAGTCTTTGCATGCTGAAAAATTTAATCTGTCTAGTTACGTGTTCCAGCCTTCCTTATTTTTTTCCTCTCACTTACACTGGCTTTCTGCTTGGTAACCAAGTTTCTCTCTGAAATTGGAGGATGTTAGTACTATTGCTCAGTCAACTCATAAAACATTATTGTAAGCAGGGAAGTGGTGTCGGATCTTCTGTGAGCTGTCATGGTGTTGGTGGATTGTTGTCAGAAATCAGAAGTCCATTTGAAGTTGATGATCATGCAAATTTCCCTCATACAATTGATTTGGTTTCATACATCTGATTCTGTAATTATTTATTAGAAGAGATACTTTCATCACCATCATTACTAGCAATTTTACTCCTTTAATTCATCTTTGAATGGCAAAACTAACATTTTTCTTTTAGCTCTTTTCTAGGTAAAAACCATCTAGTTAATATTTCTTCCATTTTTGTTTGGTTTGTTTCTGTCACAGGAATGTGAAGAAACGGCACAGAAAAACAGGCAAAAACTGTATGGCCTTGAACAAATCTGTGAGAAACTGGCCCAAGAAAACAATTCCACGAGAAATGCGTTATCAGATGCTCAAAAGGCGCGGTCATCTCTGCTGGCAGCCTGTGCGCTGCTGTCAGGGGCCCTGTGTCCTCTCTACGGCCGACTGTGCTCTATGTCTTCCCAAAGAGACCTTCTCCAGGACCAGGTGAACCTCCACGCATTAGTGAACCAGAAGATGAGGAGCCTCCTTTATGCTCTCCCTACTAACATGGAAAACAATCAGGACGAAGCAAGGCTGAGGCAGAGAAGAGCCAGACACCTGGTTTATGTGTTTCGAAGAGCTGTGATTGCAGTTCTGGCCACTAACAGGCTTAGAGCCCTGGCCCAAAATTCTTGTTCCCTTTTCGTCTGGACAGATGGCTCAAGAGGAAGCATTGGAATTCAAGTTTGCGTGGGAGAATCCAAAGGCAGGCATCATGTGTCAAGTAAGTGAAATGTTTTTAAAGTGTTACGTCAAATCACTTGGTTAGGGAATAACGAAGAACAATATTAGTATTATTGCTGGGGCATAAAGACACATTTAATGACATTTTGACCGATATTATTTATGGATTTATGGTGTGTTTCTTGACAAATGTATTTCACTCTAAGAGGAAATGCTAGTCTACTAAGCATTGCAAGTAAAATTGCCACTGTACACATGAACTCAACTCTATCTGATATCCTTGATATTTGTGTTATGGATTTCAGAACTAGGTGCTACGGCATCTTCTCTGTGGTAAACATCTCGCAGTGTTCCTAAATGATTACCCATCACTTTTATTTTATTTTTTTAAAGGTATTTCCTTTTCTTTTTTTAATAATGATTAATATTTATGTTCTACTAAAACCCACAAAATTGCTTTCTGATTAAGGTGAAATATTAGCATAGGATTTCAAAATTTTCTTTAAGATTATGTCTATTTGTTCCTTTCTATTGCCAGACCAGTTTATGCTTTCCCCTTCAAGGGTAAATGTTACCAAAAATGTTTTGCAGATTAGAAGATTATTCTATTTGGGGTTTTTGTTGTTGTTGTTGTGTTGTTTTTTGGGGTTTTTTTGGTTTTGTTTTTTTTTTTTTGCTTTTTTTTGTAGTTCTGGAAGCATCTTTAATATGGTCCAAATTGTCCTGATTAATTTCTGGTTTATATGCTTATTTTTGGTTAATTTCTAAAAGAGCTGGAGATAGCAGTGTGTCATATTTTAGTAATTCAGTTATCTTGCAAGCTGCAACTCTGTTTCACAGCTTTTGAAGAGGAAGGAGTTGACTGTATTGAAGCACTTGACTGGTTGACTAGCTCTAACCTCTACAATGCAATAATCAGTTCCATCTCTGAACTGCAGCATGTTCTCAGCAAACCAGGTAATTTCAACAGTATATTGTTGTAGCAGAAATATATTTAAAAAAATCAATAAGTCAGGGTGGTTGCATAATTTCCTGTTTTACAATTTTATCTAAACTATTCTAGATCATAGCTCTGAAGAGAGATTTCTGAATGTTATGATAGATACCTTTGACTAGAGGTTATATCCTGAGCTAGTCAATACAAATTTTAGTGGGGCTGTTTCCCTGAAGGAGTAACTTCATTGCAGGGTAAAAATAATAACCCTCTTCTAACATTCTCTGAATGATCACATCTCTATAGTTTTGGGACAGATTAATTTTCTTTAATGGCTGATAGGATATTTTATCCTTTCAGTATATAGAGCCATGGAAGCAGAAGGCTGCAGAGTGTTTCTGGAGTTTATTTGCAGAGAGAACTGCTACGATCTCCCTTGGTTCATTGCTGCCAACTCTAGTTCTTTATCAACCAGTAATTTTAGAGTCCCCACATTTTTGTCACAAAAACAAAGGATTTTAGAAGAGGGATAATCTATATAAATAAAGGGAAATAGCAGGACAAGGACAAGGTGATGCATTTTCCAAAAGATTAAACACTAAATTGGTATAAAAGTTGCCATTGAATCAAATGTATATAGATTCAGTTACAGGCACTTTCTTCTTTGATCGTTCTGTTTTCAATAAATTGAATTCGTATCTGTAAAAGGCAACGTTTGAACTGTATTTCAGATCCAGTATTCTGTGTTTCAGAATATTTACAGGTTCCATCCTGTATAAATTAAAAAAAAAACCCAGACATTTCAAGAAACCAGAACTAAATAACCTGCTTGATGTTTCTTTTTGTTGTTGTTGTTTCTTAAAGATCCAAAATCTTGGCTTTCTGGACACTCACTTATCAGTGCAGCCAGAAACTCCTTTGCAAAACTGATGGACAATCTGAGTGTACTGATGGAGTCAGCTCAAGGAAACCCTTGCGGGTGCACAGCTTACCTGGAAAGGGACTCCCTGATTCAGAGGCTGGCTTGTGGACTCCAAAGAGTAAATGCCCAGGCCCTGGAAGCTGGATTTTACGACAGATTGCCCAGCATGGTAAGCAGATTTACAGTCCTCCTCCGGCATGGAAATAGAAGGCTTAGAGTAACAGTGAAGCTCCCTTGATAGCACCATTTATTTTGTTTCAGGCTGGTGATGAGTCCAGACAATGAAATACCACTATACGGACACTGAGAAGTTGATTAGTCACACATTAGGGTGTGAATAGGTCTTTTCTTTTATAGACAAATAAATTTTGGAGGAGGTTTAGTGTATCCAAGTAAAAGATTCTTTCTTCACGTTCTATCAAAACTGTATTGGCTTAAAAGAACAAATTTGTTTTTGCCTTGATTAAATGTTAAGGTTGCTTTTTATTATTGCTTTCTATTTTCTCATGTTTACTATCCCTTTTTTCAGTAAAGATAACCTTCTTACCTTTAACCAAAATGAAAGGATAAACTCCGTCTCTCATAATCTTTTACAGCAGACTTTAAATGAAAGTAATACTTCCTTGTGAACAGAATTTACAGTAACCTTTGGTATGTGACAGTTTCAAATTTCTGCCGTTGTGTATGTCTTTTAAGGATGGAGGAAAAAATGATAGTTTTGTCTTAATTTTCTTGGGTCTTAAATATGATTTATTTTATTGCTAAAATAGCAGATTCTATAGTGCATCAACTTGTTTTTGTTCACTGACAGAGAAACATAACAATCTTGCAGCAAGAAGTGTTTGAATTATCACGAAGGCTTCATGCAGCAGAGGTAGAATGCCGCTCAATGCGTCTGCAACTTGCAGACTTCAAATGGACTTTCAGTGAGATGCAAAAAGATGCTGAAAAAGCCCACAGACTGCAAGAGCAATTAAATGCACTTCAGCATGTAAGTATATTTGATTTGGGGACACTCTTGCTTAAAAAAGATTCTCTTTTCTGCACATTTTTTGATTTGTGTTCTTTTGGAAAACAAGCATAAAAATTATTTACTTTTAGCAGAATTTTCCAGAAAACTTGCCTGGTAAATATCACTAAAATAGAAGTCAGATGTATTTAGAAATACCCCTTTTCCACTGGAGTTTCCTTTTGATTTGTAGAAGGAGGTATCCTGTATAAATTACAGTTTGGTCTTTGGCAATCCAGGTTCTCCCATTTGTTGGAAATATTGATGTGATCTATGTATACTAAAAGAAGATTTCACTTCAATAGAATAAAGTCAGCTGGAATGAGGATATTCAATAGGAATGTTGATGAGAAGTTAATGAAATATAAATGCAGCAGTTTAAACTCTGCATGGATGTTGATGAATGTTTTAATAAATAAAATACAAATTTTAGTGGGTCTGTTTCCCTGAGGAAGTAACTTTATGGTGGGGGGAAAAAAGCCTTTTCCTACATTCTCAATAATAAAAATGCACAAAATTCCCCTGAGTCTTCTGCTGTTTGACTTACTGAAACACTCTGTGTTCCCTAAGCTGAAGCCTAGTTGGTAGAACCTGTCAGTGGGTCCCAATCCAGAGAGCAGAGAACATATGCTAGATGATTTCGCACCCATCATTCTTCTTCTTCCTAGCTAGTAAAATGGATTTTTTTTAAACTCAAAAATATCTGATCATCTTAAGTTTTATTCTTAACAGATTTTATTCCCTTAGTGTTTTGGAACAGTTAGATGAAAATTGTTACATTTTAGATTGTAGTTGAAATGCAGATGATAACTTTCCTTGAAGAATTGTTTCTTCTTTCTGAAACAGTTTTTGGAGGAGGAAAACAGTCCACAAATGTTAACAAGCTATCTACTAAAAGGGTTAATAAGAGTTTACAAGGGTTAATAAGCTATCCACTAAAATTTTGAACATTGATCTGATTTTTTTCCTTCTAAATATTGAAGTTTTGCATCCTGAGGTACTAATTAAAATAGAATAATGAATGTCAAGAGTTTACATGAATGTTCTTTACAAATAACACAGTAATTAATTGGTTTCCCATTTTATTGTTCAGTGATCTGTTTTTGTGTTAAAAGACCTCGATACTAATCCTAAGCACGCATTTGTTTTAGAATTTGGTATGTTTGCAAGTAGAACTCAGAAAGTTAGGTAGGGAAACCACCAAATATAGTTACAGAGTCAGACACAACTTATTTCTCTTTCCAGAAAATAATCACCCAAGACAATATAAATGAGGAATTAAATAACGCTTTGCAGCGTGAGTGTGAGGCAAGATTGCTTTTACAAGAGTATGAGCGACGGCTTCAGGAGTTAAGTAATAGACTGGAATTGCACTCAAGGGCAGACCCATATAGAAGCCAAGACCCAAATGCTGAGAAGGTAAGATTATTCTTCTGGAAGAGTCACCAGAATTTTATCTTTCATTAAATAAGTCACATAGTGCAGTCCTTTTGTAAATAAAATAACAGGAGTAAATGCACACACACTATTCAGTCTGCTGGATATTTAGGCTACTGAAAAAAAACTTCAAAGCTGCTTTTTTTTTAAGCTTTAGTTTTAAAAATTTAAGAAAAAGTCTTCAACAAGGGTTTGGTTTGGGTTTTTTTTGCCAACAATAATTTTGTTTTCTAAAACACCTTTGTACATAGCAAATATACTAAAAACTGGGGGGTTAAGAGCCAGTAATATTTTTCTTAGGAAATTCATAAAACCTTAGTATGTAGTGGTCCAAATCTACTTCACAATCAATTTGTGTTCCATGCTGTTCAGTAGTCAATGCATAAAGTGAATTTGTTTGGGCTGATGAGGAACTCTGCTCTCTGTCTGCTGGCAGAGCCTCTCTAATGCAATGGAGGAGCTGAGGAGAAGAGACCAAGTTCTGAATCACCAGAAGAGACTCCTGAAAGACATGGAGCAGGACCGGCAGCGGCTGAGGGAGACCCTCCAGGAGGCAGAACATGCCCTCCAACAGGCAGCACAGTGAGTCCTGGGGCCTGGGGGATGTCACTTAAAATGAACAAAAATTTCAATTCCTCCTTCCATGGTTAGGGTTTTAGACCTGGCCAGTGTAAGGCTAGAAGGGAAAAGTACATCTGTCTCTTTTTTTTTAAATTCAGGGATAATCTTCTAAACCCAAAATTGTTAGTTCAAAATACTAGGCCATATATTTTATGCAGTTATCCCATAATAGTGCTCCAAATTCTGGGAGCACCAAACTCTGCTGAAGTAACTGGCAAACAAAATTCCTGTGCTTTCTTTACTGATCTGATGTCTCTTTGGCAGATCCTTGAAGTTCTGCTTATTTAAGAAATGTTTGTTTGTTCTCTGTGTTTCCACACCAACTTTTATAGACAGATACAAATTATTTATAGTAAATACAGAAGCATCAGCTAGGGGACAGGTCTTAGCTGCCAAAGGGACTGAAACCTATTTTGGACCTAGCCTTTCCTGTGGGACAAGATAGATCTTTCAGCTGATTTCAGCGAGTTTTGGATTTAGACCTAATCCCCACACCATTTACATCATAACCTGGAGTGGAAGGAAAGACTCAGGCACTGGTCTTGAAAAGACTGGTAGTCCAAAAAAGCCTCCTTGACTTGAAGGAGCTTATTGCTAACCTATTCTTACAATCATATGGCCAGATTAAAAAAAATAAATATTTGCAGACTTTGTTTTCTAATATTTATTGTAGTATGAAGTATGTATTATGAATATTGTTGTCCCATGGCAAGGATCTGAAAAAAAATTAGTTCATTAAAATTTCCCATCATACCTGGGATCATTCAACCTCTGAAGAGCAACATCTGAGAAGCTTTAAGAATTTTATGCACCGGGGAAATAATGCAATTTGCATAATCCTCAATGAATGTTTAACAAGCTGAATAAAATGCCAAATGTTATTTGGTATGATTTGATCTAAGTAGGTGTGACCTGAAGAAGGATTTGTTTTAGAAAGCTTGCCCTTTTCATCCTGCTCCAATCTATTATGGACATTTTAGTAAAGATCACTCCTTGTGATATATACAGGTTATTTTAATGTGAAGTGGCTTTAAGACTGGAATTTTTTCCCTATATATAGCAGCTGAATATCAACAAAGAAAACTACCCTTCCTTCTTCTAGCAACTCTTCACAACAGATTTTTTTCTCCCTTTGGAACATATAAGCAAAGGAGATGAAATAAAAGAATCTGTCAGTGTTTTCCAATACAAGAATATAATACCATCCTGCCAGAGTCTATTTATGACCTCTGTATCCAAACCATGATAGCTGTTCATTGATAGGCCTATAATTACATCTCTTTTAATTGCTTATCCTCAACAGAAGCATCGTTCATGAGGAAACACACTAAATAGTGGTACATGAACTATTTTAGGATTGCATTAGAGACATGAAAAAAGAGAGAAAATCCTAACAGTTTGAGTTAACAACTATTATTTTATAAGACATGACAGCCATAAAGTAGCAGAATAATTTCTAAATTGGTAGAGCTTCAGTTCTATAAAGGTACTCTATTGTCCTTTCCTTTCCTTTCCTTTCCTTTCCTTTCCTTTCCTTTCCTTTCCTTTCCTTTCCTTTCCTTTCCTTTCCTTTCC
>VZUI01001516.1:0-116770 GCA_013401135.1 Cettia cetti
CCACCTGGTTTCAACAGCTCATGAAGATGGTGATAGAATACATACTTTGGGCACATCTTACATTTTAACCTAGGACAATGGTTGATTTTTTTTTTTTTTTTAATTTCAGGAAACATGAATTACTGATGTTGAAATTCACACTGACAGTGTTCTGAAGACCCTAAAGGTCTTCAGGCCATTGTCTAAACACATAAATCAGTCTAAACACATAAATCAGTCTAAACACATAAATCAAGGTTATTCTGGTAGGAGTCCTTGCAACAGGCATGTCTTAAGAACCCAAACCCCACAAAAAGATGTCACTTTAGATAAATCTTTCTTCAGCATTTCTTTGTGGCTCATTTCTATGGCACAGAAAGTTTTTGGTGATTTCCAGCCTCTACAATATCCTGAGAGTCTAATGCCTGATGAGGAAGAAGTCATGGAATTCAGTATGCCAATGCTTAAGGCTCTTTATGGATCAGTCCTTAAGGCAAGAATGATTGATGACATGTACTTACTGATAGGAGTACTCCACCACATCCTATTCTAATAAGTGTTTAGCTGGTTACGGAATCTCATTAGGTCTAAATTCAGGATTTTTGAAATGAGGACAGTAGAAGTTTTTTTTTTCCTATTTTTTCCTTGCAAATATTTTGTACACTTTGAGGCAGGATTTTGCAGAGTATGAATTTCATTTTTATTCTGTAACATAAAAGAGTTACAGTTCTGATATGCAAAGTCTGCCTTTGAAAACACATTTGAATTTAAAGCCTGACTTACATTGTTTTATTTCATTTTACCTTTGGTATTCATTGCAATGACTGAGTGCTAAGTGGTATCTTGAAGTTTCTGCATTATACTTGTAGTTGAATTTTTGAGTGAAGGAACCTGAAAATATCCTCAAACTTACCACACAGACTGTAAGTTATCATTCTTAAAAATAGTTATTATACACAGTGTGATTTTTTAGCATAAGCCTTTTTAATGCCACTGCTTCAAAAGGGCAGAGAGGTAATTATAAGTGTGCATGTGTGTTTGTTGTTTGTTCAGTTGTTTGTTTTGATGGGCTTTTTAAAATTATTATTTTTGGTTTGGGGTTTTATTACTAGGCTAGAACTTATAAGCAAAGAGGCACAGCACTCAGTTATGCACAAATCTTCAGTGTGTCTTTTTAATTGCTATATTTTTGTCTTTTAAAAAAAAAGTGTTTAATAGGAAAAAAAAAGGCTTCTGCTGTAAATCCTACTTATATGTCAAGGCCTCTAGAAGAAACACGCTGCTTAGAAAAGGTCTCTGCAGAAAACTGGAATAGCCTGAGGTCAAAGCTATCATTGTTAGATTTGGTATGATTCATTAACATTTCAATGAGATAGATATGTAGAGCTATCATTCTGTCTTCAGTTTACAGAGACTACAACAACTCAAAAAAATCTACACCAAAAGGAATAAAGTTGCCCATTTTGAGAGAGCAGGAAAGGGACCTTGCACATTGTGTAAATGTTCTTAAAATAAAAAAATCCTCTTTGTTTTCTCTGATTTTGGAGACAGTAGAAGGGGTTACTTCCTTTCCCGCATTTGTTTACCTTCAGAAATTTATAATGGTGATTTCAGGTCTGTTCACAGCAACATGCCTTTGTTAATTTGCAGAAAAAACTGAGATCAAATCCTGAAAATATTTATTTTTATTAAGACTGTGTATTTTTCTGTCTTAGTTTCATTTCACGTGATTTCAATAAATTGAAACATGAAAATCTTGAATAAAACTATAATTCTACCCTTTACTCATAAAACCAAGGTTTCATTTTTCTTTAAAGCAATTATAAGCACAATTTTGCTGGTGATCCACAGCTGCAGCATGTTGAATGGAGTGATGGCCAAAACCATTCTTCTATAATTGCAGAAAATAATAGATATAGCAGGAGATGCATATATACACTAAGGGAAGATTTTCCATAAAATTATCTAAATGCTTGAAAAGCACACCATTGACTTCCACTGGGACTGAAACTCCCATAGTCTGATTTGAAAAAATCCATGTAATATCTAATTTTCGTAAGTTTGTCAAAATTATTAAATTTGGATAAAAATGGCAAAACCAGTTAGTGGCTGTCAACACTTTGATTTGCTCTTTTGTTCATTACATCAGTAGTTTTGCATTTTTTTTCCTCTAGTCAGAAGGCATATGCCCTTTGTGAGGACTAGTTATTTCTTCAGTGTTCACAGAATTAAATGTCTTGAAAGGCTGTTTATTCTGGAGAGACCTCTGTATTTGAAATTGCCAGGGATACTTGGTGATCTCTTCTTGTGCTCATTCTGAAAGCTTCCATATGCTATGTTTATTTCTTCCCTATGAGCAGAATTCATTTGTGCAAAAAGCTCCTGCAAGTAAATGGGACACAATATTTTTTGCAATTTTTTAACATTGTAAGATTTTGATAGACTTTTTAGTGTACTAACTTGGAAAAATCTCTCTAAGGATAAATATGAAGCTTTTGCCTCCAAATAAATGCAGTGCTTTTAATTTTGAGATACCTCTTTAATATATTTTACACAATATTTGCTAATTGATTAATTAAAACTGCTGAGACTGGGTCCCAGCTGTCTTTAGCTAAGGGGTTGTTGTAGATGGCTGCTTCACTGCACAAATTGTTTTTAAGGGAAATGTTGTGTTAGGATTTATTTGGTGTTTGTCATTTAAAGAAAGAAAAAAATCTTCTGTAACCTAACAAGCAAACTGAGATTTTTCATGGCTGTTTTTTTGTTGTTTTGATTTTCCAAACAGAGAATTTAATGAAGACACCAGGCAGGATAATTCTACAATAGAAATAACTGAAACTTTTCTTCCAACTTTTACCTGGAATGTGAGACTTACTTGGCCTATGAAATATCCAACAGGCTGGCTTTTACCTCCACTGCCTTTTACGTGATGGTCTCTGACTATTTTCCCTCTTAAAACAGAAGTGAAGCCCATGGCAATTACAAGTACCAGCGTGTGGTAATCTAAACGGAACTTTAAACCACTAAGAAGCCTGCAAGGATAAAGCACGTAACTGTAGTGAAGTTACAAAATAGTTAGTAAGGAGACAAGAGTAAGAATTCAGAAGCTTAGCTGTGACATTTCTCTCTGGCCCCCAGCACACCAGTTGCTGTTCTGTAATGTCATCCTGCATTTAGCTTCTTTGTGATTAAGGAACTTTACATTTTTCATATATATAGGCTCATATTGTAGAACAGATTTGAAGGCTGGGGTTATAGGAGGTCAGTTCAAATTACACTGTAAGTGACTGTTTTCATCCTGAAAAGTCACATCCTCAATTTCTAGCTATGTCCCTAGGTTTTCTTTTCTTTTCCTACTTGTTGAAAAGAAAGTTGTAATATTGCTCTGAAGTTTGGTATGACAAAAATAGAATTTATATAAAACAATAATAATAAAAATTTCATTATTAATAGTAATCAAATATATGCTATATACTGTTTAGCAATTTAGCCTAATTTTCCTATTGTTAAATGTAGGTGTGCAGTCATACCTGTAAATGCCAGTTATATCCATTTATTTCCTTTAGTGCAGACTCAATGAAGTCGAGAGAATCTGCCTATTAAATTATCAGGGTATAACTAAAACCCTTAATTGTAAGTAAATGTATCAGTTAACTTCTGTAATGCACTTTCATATATCACAATCAAATTAAAGTGTTTTCCAAATAAAGCTTAGCTGATATGAATACCTGCAATTACTTCAATAGAAAAGCTGGAATTCCCCAATGATTCTGTTGTAATATTTTAATTGCTGTGCCTATTCACACTGAAATATGTGCAGTATTTTTTTCATAATGGAAAAGTCTATGGTAAAAATAATTTTTGCATATTAGCATAGATTGAAATTGGGTTTCATCTTAAATAATTCAACATCACTCCCTTATAATGTCATTTTCACTGTTACAGAGGTGATAATGCAAAATATGTGGTTCAATGTTTTCATAAACTTTTGCATTAAGACTTTGAGGTGGTAAAGGTGAATTAAAAAGTGAGAAGTGGAAGGGAGTTATCTCTTGTGAGAAGTTTGGTTTAATTTCTTTTGACAAATTTCTGTGTCCCAATTATATTATACAAAAACTGTAAGTCAGAACAGATGTTTTGTCCTGGTTCTGGCCAGACAGGGTCAATTTTTTCAGTAGCCTGAGGGAGCATGTTTAGGACACAGAGGTTATTCTATATCATCTACATCATTGACAGGGGCAGGGAAAAGGAACTCTCTTCCATGAAGGAGTGGTTCCTTCCAGTCTAGGAAAACGTGGTGGAGGAAGCTGTCTGGTATTGGAGTTTTTTTCTCATGTGAATGGTTTCTTGCCTTTTTTTTTTTTTTAACCTTCTGTCATTAGTATTTTTCCTGCTACTGTTTGCTTTCTTATCTCTCTTATCTCACTGCGGCTTCCAGTAAAATGATCTTATCTCAACCCATGATTTTTTTGCCTTTTTTGCCTCCAGTTCTCAGCTCCATCTTGCTGCAGTTGGAAGGGGGAGGGTAAAACAAACAGGTGAGGGAGGGAAAGCATCCTGTGGTTTTGTAGCCTCAGTAGGGGCACTGAATTGTGAAGGATCATTACTAGACCACAATGATTTGCAAGTAAATCTCTTCTGTATATACTCATTTAAAGCATTTAAAGGTCTTTCATATGTGAACTCTATTCTGTTCCCTGTTGATAGCTAATCTTTTTGGCATCAACAGAAACTTCAGTACTATTACCTACATGATATTTGTTCAGTCTTTGACTATACAACTGTGATCATTATTTTTGTATGGAAATATAGGCTAGGAAGGTGTCCTGGATCAAAGAGTTCTGATGCCCTCAGTCCACAACCATGCAACAGCTGGCTGAGTTAGGAGATCTCACAGACCGTTCATTCCACCCTACATGGAACCATAATACCATATTAGAAGAAAATGTTTTCTTTCCAAAAATTCTGATGACAATAACACTGTTCAATCATTAAAAGCATAAAAACCATACATAATCCCTAGCCTCTGGAAGTGGACTGGGCTTTTTATAATTGACTGAAAGTTTCTGTTAATTCAGGAAATGCACTTCTTACATCTTCTAATGCTTGTTTTCCTTTTTGGTAACTAAATAATAGAAATCATACAGCTTTATGTTATACTGCATGTTCTGTTGAAAACTTTTACTGGTTATTTTTATTATTTGTAACAAAATTTTTAAATTTTAACAATTTTAACAAAATTGAGTGGACCATTTCGGTTTGTCCATGGGAATAGATTTCAAAGGGCTCTGCACACTCTTCCAGGTTATTTTATTCAGCAGTTTTTAAAGCCTTTTCACTGTAAACTGACTCTATCTTCAAATCACACACATCCTATCACATTGAAACTGTACTCAGTTATAATATTTCCATTTAAAATTTGTTTCACAAGTACACAGTTCTTATTCAAAGAAGTTTCATTGGACTGGTCTATCAGCAGAACATGCGCTGAATTCAGATGGGAGCCGCATGTAAAGTGTTTGAAGGCAAGGCCTGGTAATAGAAATTTCATCATAAAAATAGGTATACTTGGAAGGATGCAAAATCATATTTTTTGTTGCTATCTTGAACGAAAAAAAATCTTTGAGAGAATTTCTGGAACAAATCAGTTTAGTGAGGGATTTCAGAGCTTTTAGGTTACATGTTACAATAAAAAAATATCCTGAAATTATCTATTTTTATCATTAAAATTCAGGATGGTAGTATTCTAAACATCTTGATGCTCCTATCAGTCCAGTGTTCAAAGCAAAGGCAGTCAACTGATAAAAGGTTGTTTGGCTTCCACCTTCCTTTCAAATATCTTTTTAATAGACCTTAGAGTTTTCCAATACCCATAACAATCTCTGTTATTTAGTCATCAAAATAAGCATTCCATTTGAGCTTATTAGTATCATGGTGATTTCTGAATGATTAAATACTATATCATTTTCAATAGACTGAACAGATTTTCACACTTGAAACTTATATTTGGCTCTTCCTTAGGTTTGCAACGATGTGCTGATGCCTAATCACATTTTCTTACACCTCTTGGATGTGTAGCCTAAATAATTATGATTTAAAAATTTATGACTAGTACACCTCTTATCCCACCTTTCATTGGGCTGTCACATTTTAGGTTGTTATCAACTGAAATGGCTTCTGAAAGAGACAGTTTCTTCTCTTCCATGTCCTGCACAGCTGGATGCTTTTTATCCACAGGCATGTTAACGTGACCATGTGGTGAACAGGATCAGGTAACTAACACAAGTCAAATCTGACATATTTGGAAGATTCCTTTTAGCAGTGGTTAGTTTTCAGATTCAGCTCCCTGCCTGGGTTTATGAGCTCTGTGAGGGAAAAAACGGTTGGGAAAGTTGCAGCATGTCAGAGGCAAGGTGGCAATTTTTAGTTGCAATGCAAAATGACAATTGAAGTGCTTGTGATACTGGTAGCAACACAAAGGGTCTCTATTAATATAACTTTCTTTCCTATTGCATTTTACTGAATAGACAATTAAATCAATTTGTGTTGGGACACAGTGAGTTGCAAAATTAACAAAAAGGTAGAAAACACAACTAAAAGCAGAGAGGAAGTGTTGGTGTGGGACCACAGCTCTTGAGATATTCCTTCTTTCATTGGAGCAAGCCAAGAGCTCAGATGTGTCTTGCACTTTTCTTATTTTGAGTCTTGGAGAAAAAGAAAAACTGATAGCAGTTACAAAATGAAAAATAAACTTGGTGTCACCTGTAGGCTTCATCCAATGTCGTATAAAAAACAGCCATAAGCCTTGAAGCCAGTCAATAGAGAACAAAACTGTCCCATCTAAACTAAGTTTTAAAAGTTCAGTAATCATAATACATATAATTAGTACAACTATCTATAAAGAGCAGATAGCAATCCCTTAAAGAGCTATCTTAAAACCTATGTGTTTTAATTTCGTAGAAAGGCCAATGTCATTATTTCAAGCAAAGGTGACTGATGATTTTGTACTTCTAAGTATTATATTGAAATATTGTCTTTTTATATGACTTTTGACTTATGATATTTATTTACAGGTAATAGATGCAAACAAACAGAAAAGTACATCTCTTAGGGCTATTTAGGTTCCAGTGCAGATGTTTTGTGAACTTTGTAAAGAATAAAGGAAGTGATTTATCTGTTCCTTGCTATCTACAGTTTCAACAATTTCGGTTTAAGACTTATACTGAATTAATACATGCAGGTTATATAGAGGATCTTGGTGAAGAGAAACTTCTTGAGGATGTCATTTCTCTGAGAAATGGGTGATAAATTCTAATTACATAAGGCAGAAGTAGACTGTAATATGTAGGCTCTGTGATCATAATCACCATCCCAATCATGGACTTTTCCATACTTGAGATTAAAACTGCTCAGGTTTCAGTGTAAAAAATACAATAATTCAGTTTTGAAAATGTCATGTCAAGTAATCTCTGGCAATGATTAAACACCATTTGCTTTGCAAATAACCAGAAACAGAGTTGCAATATTTATCCTAGACAGCATAATTTGAAACTCCACTTAAAAAAAAACCAAAAAAAACCCAACAAAAAACAAAGCAACCAGCAATGTGTTCAGAAGGGCTAGCTATATTGGGAAAGAACAACAACAAAAAAATATGGCAGGGAAGGAAGGGTAAAACTGCATAAGATGATGCATTTGTTTTGTTTTTTTTTTCCTGATCAGTCCTATTTCTCAGGGACTTTGTGAGGTCATACTTAGCTGAAGCTGAGGTTCTTCCACCAACCTTTTCTGTGGATTTTCAGATTACGTAGCCAAAGGTTTGAGGATAATTACCTAAGTTGGATCATTTTCTGCTTTACTTTTTGACATGGGGCTCAAGTCACTCACCTTAAAATTAATTTAGTGTTCTTCCCTTGTTTCAGTCTGGACTAGCTCTTTAATTGTGGGCACATTGTGGGCACAGAGGAGAATTTTACTTAACAGTGCCTTGGCAGGGAGCAAGTACTGAGGTCCATGGCACTGGTTTCTACACGGTGAATTCTAACGCTTCCCCAAGCTTCATGACTATTTTATGGCATCTGGAAAGCTCATCCCTGGTGGCCACTGTCCAAGGGACAAGGTATTCCAATTAAAATCCATAAAAATTTAGAGTGCAGGAAATAAAACCCTCTGAAAATTGCTATCTCGTATAGTTAAATAGATATGCTTATATCAACTTTTTTCAGGCCTTTGGCTATAAAATTATTCCCAAAGCCCTACAAAAGCCTCTAAACAACTGGATATAAATTAAATTTCACAGGACATCCAGAGGCAAGACAGACAGTCAGATACTGTCACCTCATTTTGGAAGTCAGGGTGATGTATCCTGTCTGCAGCAGGTAGGCAGACTGCGCCTTCTTTCCCCTTCCCTTCCATTCTTTTTTTTCCCAGTTAGACTGATTGATCCTGCAAGTCAACAACAGATTAATTAGTGCCTTCATTTTAAGATACGCTATCCTTATAGAATGGTTTATTGTGAATCAGTTTGCATTTGGATACTACTTGCTGTGCTGTCTTTTCTTCTCTGGAAAATAATGTGGCTCATCTCTTTCTCTCCCTGCAATTATGCATCTCTGCATGGAAGGGCACTCCTCTGGGAAGGTGTAAGCCCTTAGGGCTCAACACTCATATATTTCATGGGACATTAATTTGTTTCCCTTCCTGAGCACTAGGGAAATGGCAGAAGTTTCCCCAGTCTTTATTAAGTTGAACTAGGTATTTTGAACTTGTGTACATGGTGTGGTTCTCCAGACTTCTCTCAGAACTAAAGCAAGGTGTGATGAACCATGATAACCCTCATGGTTTCAGGGATGCAGGTTTCTAAACTGTCCCTAGAAGTCCTTCAGCATGGAGTCATAAGCCTGAAGGTTTATATCCATCTTTAGACTCACAGGGTTCAGTAGTGGCTGAAAATTGCAAGTATCCAGACAAGGATATATGGCTCAAAATAGCAGGAGGGTGCACACTGGCAGTCTAGTAACACTGAGACTGATGGATTTTGAGGGAGATGGAAACAGAGAAACCTCTGTTGGAAGACCTGAATGCTGAAGGAAACCAGATATCTTGAATCTGGTTACAGATTGTGTGCATAAGTACCCTAATGGGAGTTGAGGAGTTCAGCTTGGACAAAGCTGTCTGATGCTGTGGAAGTGGTTCATGCAAACCATGGAAGTCTGGAGTTACGAAGAACAATTTTTTCAGACTTCGATTAACACTAGGTTCATATTGAATTAGGAAATTAACACCTGACAGCAACAACGGGGAGCATTTTCTTGCTAGTCAGGTGTTCTTGGAATGATGAAGAATATGTATTGGTTCCTAAGAAAGGACGTCGAATGCTGCTATTCCTCATTTAAGGCCTTGAAACTGATGTTCTTCTCAAAATAGCAGCACAAGATAAGATCCTACATGTAGGTACAGATGTCCCTTGTGCAAAATCTCCTGTCAAGAATAGAGGGAATTCTGACAGGAAGGGTAGCATTCTGCTGTGCAAAAGGGAAGTGATCTGTCTCTTGGGGTAGGCTTGGCATATATCTGTCGTGGGATGAGGAGATGGATGTGTGGTAGAACACTGGATGTGGTATGCTAGACATCAAGCTCTAGCATGTTTTGGGAAGATAATACTGTGGATGAATAAATGAATCATGTGGATTCTAGATGAAACTCAGATGTGATTTCAAAAGAAAAAGGAGAAGCTAAGGATTTCAAAAGTAAAAAGTAAGGCTTTACAGAAGTCTTGGTTGTGGCCTCATATTGTCTAATATTTGTTCTTGTTGCCATGGTCATTTTCCATCTATGTGGCCCAGAGCAGTTTTTCTGCAGGAGACTCTGATTGCACATCAGCAGGAAAGAGTAACTTTTCCTTTTCTCGATATCACAGAGGGAAGAAAAATAAGTGAAAAATTCAGATTTGCCTCTGTAAACTCATATTGTTTTTTATCCAAATGGGACCTATTAGTGTCAAGTATGTACTGTTTATTTGGGGAATATAGTTTTAAAAACCTGGTTATGATATAGAGAACAAACTGTATCAATAGCAAGAAGTTATTTGCTTCAAGCATAAATCATTTTAAGATCATGATTTTTTCTTTACAAACAATTTTAGCTCTGTTGTGTTGCTTTGAAATGATTACATAGTGTGTTACTTTTAATCAGATATGCAGTTTTATTTTGTGTAGAGAGGATGCAATCAAACATATAATATACATTGTCACATTCACATTAATGATGATCCAGCAAATTGAGGCATTTTACGCTGTAGTTCTGTTGTGTTTTGTGGTAAAGCAGTGAAGTCTTATTTGAATTGATAATAATTTCAAAGCTTACTTCAGGATTTATGTGTTTTCCAGTAATCCTGACTTGATGAATTGATAATCAATGGTTAAAACAAATATCGTCAGCACTAAGAATATTTAAAGCTACTTGTATATCTCTATTAATTTAATTTTATGTACAGTGAACCAATGAGAAAGGTGAGCACAGATCATCAGAAAAAAACAACTTTTATGAGAATAAGTAAGAGGAACTGTGAGATGTGAACATGAATTTAATTTACTGAATAAAAATCTTGGAAGAAAATATGTTCCTCTGCAGTTATGGTAATGTGAATGGGAGTTATTTACATATATTAGGAGGCCTGTTTTCCCCAGAGATCATACACCTTGTATCACTTTCTGCTTAAATAGGCATCTTAGAGTAGTTCTTTCTCCTTATTCAGATATGGGAAGGCAGAGAGGAAAATTAATTTCAGATGGCTTTAAGCAAATGTTAGAAAGGTTAACATTCACAGACTTCTAAATATCTTTTGGGCAGCTGACATTTTCAAATACTAAGCTTTTTCCTTTAGCTGAATTACAGTGCTGGGCAGAAAGCAATGGATGTGTGAAATGAAATATGCCATTCAAATACTGAAAAGAAGGGGAAAATGGCTTGTAACTATTACAGAGAATAAAAGGTAAAATTGAAAGCCTCTGCTACAAGCTGAGTGTTCTGTTTGAGGCATTTCACATGGACTTGATATATTTTATGTATGAGGAATGCTTGGAACTTTTTTCTCTCACTAAAATACCTCCTAAAGTAATTTATTTCCAGATAAAAAAATTGGCTATTCAAATGAGAGAAAGATGTGGTTTAAAATTCCACAAAACCACATTGCAAGATGAACTTGAACAGCAGGCATCATTACTAACTCAACTAACATGTCTGAGTACCACTTTGGATTCAAGAGGGAGCCAATCTGTTAATTTTTTTGCTTTTAAAACTGAATTGCCTGTAGTGTGCATCCCTACAGAATGGAAACTGAGTATGCATTACCAACATGCATTAATGTATGTAAGATACATAAATATTTTTCCACACAATAGATTGTGGCTCGAATAAAAAAAAAAAGTATACGTTTCTTACTACAGTAGAGATACTTGCCCAGCATTGACGTTGTTTAATATAACATAATAAACACTTTCACAGCAGCACTGCAGCAAAATATTTTGAATAAATCAATTTGTACCATGAGTCCAGTTACCTTTGCAGCACAAAATAGGTTTTGCCTAGAGAAACATGACTATCTGAATGTTGTTTTCTCCAGTAAGATGGATTTGCTAATCAGATGTGAACATATTTTCAGCCTCCTAAGAAATTAAAGCCTGTGCAATGGTGGTGTGTTTACCAATGTGTCTGATAACTTCTGTGCCTTTTACCATTCCTCATCCACATTTAGCAAAGGACTAGATGTCACTCAGCAATGGGATCATTGCAGTGATTTTGACTTAATTTATCCATGTACCAAAAAGGGAGAAAAGGAGCTATTATTACTAGAGGAATATGCTGCTAGGGGAAACTGAGGGGATTTTGGGAGGATTTTGTGATGAAAGTCTGCTAAATTATGACAAGCAGGCGATAGGGATGTCGGGAGAATCTGTCATTACTGTTGAACTGGGAACTGCTGGAGGAGAACTGTAGGATTGCTGTGGGGTTGTTTTAATGACAGGATGGAGATAAGTTCTTGTTTTATTTCAATGAAAATAGGCAGAGAAAACATGGGAAGGTGGAGATATGTCTGTGACAAACCAGGTTTAGCCATCGTTTTATGATTAGTGGAACAATTCAGTAATTTTTCATTCATGAGATTGTTATAATAACAACAATGGTGATATCATGGAATCATAGAGTGACTTGGGTTGGAAGGGACATTAAAGATCATCTAGTTCAACCCCACTGCTATGGGCAGGGACACCTTCCCCTAGATCGGGTTGCTCAATATTGAAAGCAGTAAACAAAATAGAGGTGAATTTCTCTTCTACATTCATGAATTGGGCTGTAATTATAGGCGTCAAATCTAATACATGGACATTTTGTTAGGACCATAACATAAACTCAACTTAGCATTTTATTTCAGGAATTATTAAACCTCATTTTAAACACCACTGCATAAAAACACAGTCTTTGTAGCAGGTACACATAACAAGTGCACGTGCCAAGCATCTTCTCAGCCATTATTACTTGACTTCCAAAGTGGCCTTTTCATGTGTTTACTCACCTTGTTTGTTAAATTCTTTGCTGAGCAGTAAAAGCAGTTCCAACGGGAGACTGAGGAGCACCATACACATAGGATGTGGCATCACAGATACTGCCTAAGAGTGAGTGGGTTCTTTGGTTACATATCCAAATGAATGGTTCTGATTCCTGGTGATGGAATCCTTAAACTGTGGAAAAAAGATGGTATTTCACACTCCTGTTTTTCCCTGCACCTTTTCTTTATGAGCTGCACCTCCTGCCAATGGATATCTCTATGTCTAGTGCCAAAGACACCTCATTATTATTGTGAGTAGTGTAGAGAGCCCTGTTATCCAAGCTGGCATTGATTCTGCTGGAGGCATAGAGACCTTTCTTGAATTTGGCTCTGTATGTCTTTTCCAGAGTTCCATTCCTATTAAAATCAGATGAACACACTGAGAAGAATTTTGTTTTCTATAAATTCACAAATGCTTTCAATTATTTGTTATAGGAAGCTGTTTAAACTGTTAAGATTATGAAACCAGACCCAACTTATTTCCTTCCTTGTTATATGTATCAAAATGAAAGATGATTCATGATGCCTATAGATGTGAGTAAAATACGATTAATGGTTATCAAGGCTTAAACTCAATTAATATATTCCTTCATTTTATGGTTAATTGTGATTAAGTGTTTGTGTGTTGACTTCTTAGAGACTAAAAAAATCCAGGTTTTGGCTGTGATTTGACAGTATGCCAGCTAGTATTTCTACTTCACACTTTCTTTTAAACAGTGCTAACTGAAAGGACAAGATAAATACATATTTTTTTAAAAAAATGATTTTCACATACAAGGTGAAGAATATTCTCTGTATAAAACTTGAGGAATACTTTACACCCCATATATTCTAAGTTATTGAAGTACATAACTCATAGCAATAGATTTAAACATACACTTAAATATTTTGTTGAATTATGCTCTAAATATAACTGAACATATGTCTAGTTCTTGGGAGCAGGAGCATTAAAGAGTGACAGCAGGCTAGACTTAGAAATTGCGTGCTGTCAGAACAGCATAGCTCAATGAAAACAATATACAAGTAACACCAAAGCAGGGTTGTGTGACAAAAGCCTCTGTGGATGCTGTTAGGGATGGAAAAGGTGAACTCAGTCAAAATAATGTAGTCCTATGGCAAATATAGACCTACTGGAGCTGAAATATTTAATAATAAAATGTCCAAGATAAAAGTGAAAGTTGTTATCAGTAATCTACAATTTGGTGAAAAATAACCAAGGTTAATTTTCAACATCAATATTTCTCTTTTTGTACTGCAGTAAAAAAAATCCTTTCATGGGATTCCCCTGTTTACCTTCCTCTTTGTGTTCTGCTCATCTCAGAGAAGTCTGGAAACCCAGTCCACATTCTACCTAAACACATTATACTTAAGCACTGTAGTTACCAGCTCATTAACTATCACAGGGTTTAAGTTCCCCAGTGAAATCTGAATAACTTAATTGTTTTAATTATTTTTGCAGCGATTTTGTCCCAGTAGCTAAGGGGTTTTTTTATAAGTTTGGCATTAAGTGATTTATATATGGTTTATAAAATCCAAGGATATGAAAGCGCTTGTGTGGAGGAGCTCTAAGTTTGAGTGTAGCGTCTGCAGCTTGAGGGCAAGGAATGGTCAACTTTTCTTCCCCTCCAAAATTTGCATATTTTTATTTGTTTAAATTTTCCCATTCCTTTTCCTTCTACAGATCTATTTGTCTGCTTGTATTTCCTAACTGCATGGATCTGACTGCCTCAAAGTCTTCTACATTCAGTTACACCTCTATTTTGTCAGACCTATTCTACCCCTCTGTTTTACTTGAAAATATAATATCAGGAAAAATGAGGCTGGAATTTGCCATACTCATTTCTAAAATTCTTTCTGAGATCAGTGAGAATTGATGTGAAATGAGCAGCACTGCAGAGAAAAGGACTTCAGCTCTGCACTTGCTTTAACTATGCTGAGATTATGGAAATTGGATACATGATTTCATATGTTGACAAGAATCACTGCATATATGAAATCAGTTAGTAATTGCAAAGTATATCCTGCATAGTTTTAGGACCAGATTTACTCATTTTTGCACTTTGGGTTCAGCATATATCTGTCTTGTGCAGTCTTTCATAAGGCTTTTTTTCCTGTGCCATAACCACTAAATGTACTTATAGCATAGCAAGATACTATAAATTTTAAAATCTTTCCCTGCATTTTACTGCTACCTTTGTCAGTGGCACTGCAAAAATGCTGAAATTTTATGAGACTAAGGGAACAAGAGTTCTCTTTGGGATAAGTTTTTATTTCTTGAAATATGTAATATATTAAATTAACAAAGTCTTGTCTGACAAGAATTCTCTGTATAAGTCAGGTAAGGAATTGGCATACAATGAATGTACTCTTTTATTTAATTTTGATCTCTAGAGAAGTATTAAAAAAAATTAACTCTTAATTGACTTAGCATCTGATGCAGGACTTCTTCCTGTCATGTTTTACTACATTTCTGTCTTTATAATTCTATATTTCTGTTTAGTTATTATAGCAAATTTATACTAAGCCCTTTCTTGCAATTTCTATTTCTGTCCAGACTATTGCATATCTGCATATTGCAATTGAGACACTAAGAACCAACATCACATTTTAAGTTTTATTTTTGTTGAAAAGAGTGCAATACACAAAACCAGAAATTATTTTAGAAACAGCAATGACTTCAAATTTATTTCTTTTAGAAATATCCAAGATCCACATGGCTTCACAAGGCTTGTCAAACCTGATTTCCTCCTATGGCAGGGTAACCCATGTACCTGATCTAGGAAAAACAGTAGATCTAATAATTTTGGACTTCAGCAAGGCTTTTGATACTGTCTCTCACACCATCCTTATGGACAAAATATCCAGCACCCAGCTGAATAAGGGTGTTACACAATGGGCTGGCAACTGGCTCACAGGTTGTAGGAAATGTAGTGACATCAGTTTGCCATCCAGTCAGGCCTCCATCCTCAACACAGTTCTCTTTGACATCTTCATAAATTACTTGGATGTGGGACTTAAAGAGATACTAGTAAGTTTGTCAGTAACACTAAACTAGGAGGAGCTGTCAACTGCCTCAAGGGCAGAGAGGCCATTCAGAGAGCTGTGCAATTAAGAGAGCTGAGTAATCACCAACAGCATGAATTTTAACAAGGGCAAGTGCTGGATTCTGCTCCTGGGATGGGGAAACCCAGGTTGTGTGCATAGAACAGGGAACCAGAGGCCAGAGATCAGCACTGTGGAAAGGGACCTGGGGTCATGGTTAATGGCAAGACAAGTGAGTCAGCAGTGCCCTGGCAGCCAGGAGGGACAAACAGGTCCTGGGGAGGGGCATCAGGCACAGCATCAACAGCTGGGCAAGAGAGGGGATTGTCCTGCTCTGCTCTGCACTGGGCAGCCTCACCTTGAGGGCTGGGGGCAGTTTTGGGTGACATAGTATAAAAATGACATTAAGTTAGAGAGTGTCTGTGAGAATTGACTGGGACAGTGGAGATGGGATGACAGATCTCTGGAGTCAAGGCTGGTCTTAGAGCATGTGGTTTATTGCAAGGGTCGTAGGTGAAGGGGCCCTGCTAAGAGCTGCCAGCCGCAGCTCGGAGCAGGCCAGAGGGAGAGAGAAGAGAGAGAGGAGCGAAGAAGAGAAGAGAGAAAAAAGCAGAGAAAAGAGAGCCAAGTTCCCATTACAATACATTAAAACTTCTTCTACTCTGAATATTCCAATTTACACTAACCAATCTAGTACAAGATACAAATCCTATAGCATTTACATACAGCCTATAAGAATCATTATATTATCATACTGTGTTATATTTTAAACCCTAAAAACTACCCTTTGGAACCCGCTTTCCAAGGTGGTAGGGTCTGCTCTGACCCTTGGACTTTCAGTAAGGAGAAGGGCATTGTTTGATCAAGAGGGGATTACCTTCAGCTGGCCAAGCCATTGTCTTTTCCTGTTGTTCAGTATCTAACTGGCTTAGAATCTTAAATATCGAAACTTGCTTTCAATTCTATTTCACTTATAGGTTTCATATTCTTAAAATCTTTTGCCACAAAATCGTATTTGTAAGGCTTTCCTGCCTCATCCTCCCCAACAAGTGTCCAAAGGAGGGCAGCAAATATGGTGAAGGCATTGAGGAGAAGCCCTGCAAGGAATGGCTGTGGTCACTTGGTTTGTTCAGCCTGAAGGAGACTGAAGGGAGACCCTATTGCAGCCTCCAACTTCCTTATGAGGGAAGAGAAGGGACAGGTATCAACTTCTTCACTCTTGTGACCTGTAAAAGGCTTCAAGGAAATGGCATCAATTTGAGTCAGAGTAGGTTTAGGTTGGACATCAGGGAAAATATTCTTCACCCAGCGGGTGGCTGGGCATTGGAACAGGCTCCCCAGGGCAGTCACAGCACCAGCCTGACAGAGTCCAAGAAGCTTTTGCACAATGCTCTCTGGCACATGGTGTGACTCTCGGGGTGTCCAGTGCAGGGCCAGGATTGGCCTTGATGATCCTGGTGGATCCTTTCCAAATCTGCAGATTCTATGATTCTGTGATTCCATGATAATTTTTTTCCCATTATAATTTGTACTTTTACACTGTTTTTTGTAATTAAAAATTGTTCTCATGCTTGTAGGTGGGTTGTGAATGGCATTGATTTCTGGGCTATAATATTAGGATCATAATGTAATATATTGTGTGAGGATGCCTGGAATGTCTTGATGTCTCATAAACTTTGAACTGACACAAAATATATATTCCCAGAATGCTCTGTGTGTGTGAGAGGGGAAAAAAGAATAAAAGGTATTAATTTCCTGATTGGGAAAGTTAAACTTTTTGCTTTAGAACATTTATTGTTAGGTAGCTATACTTGCTTCCATTCAAATCAATAAATAATACTCAAGATAATTTGTATTTTGATCTAATTTCTGCTTAGGGATAGGCTGGAGACCCTCTTTATTCTGGTTGTGATGTAATATTGTGACTCCATTTTACAGTTGACAGACCCATGATTTTTCAAGTTATAACAGAAAGATATGCATTCAAATGTAATTGGAAGGTCTATTTTAACTCTCAACAAAGAAATTGTCTCAGCTTTAAAGCTATAGAGAAATACCTCATATGGTCACATATTTTTTATGACTGCCCCTTGTACAAAAAACCATCTTAAAACTTCAGAATTCTGTAAGCACAGAAGAATAATTCTGGGTTTTAGCTTAGAGTTCAAAGTTCATAATGGGCAGGTTTCTTTGTTTTGGTATGCGCAATTGCAAACACTCTCTTTAGTTACTCACCTACAGAGTATCATGATTTTAATTTTTTCAGTGACTTTGTCCACATGTTTGACACCAGGCTTATGGGTTTAGTGATTATGTGTGACAGCAATTCACTCATTTTCCTTTGGGTATTAGAGCACTGTTCAGAGTTGGAGCTTCTGCCTTTGTTGGTTTCCAGTAGGTGGCATCAATGCCTAATAAAGCTCTGTGAACCTTTTCTAGTCGGAGTGGTTTTGTATTTCATTCAAGACAAAATGTTCTTTCAGTACCAACCAGTACTACTAATTAAAAAAAAATAAAACATTTTATTTGAATTGTGGCTTCTCAATATAATTTTTCTCTTCCTCCTAAATTCCAGCAGTTCTTTGAATAACAAAATTCTTTGAGAAAACCTTGTAATCCATATGGATTTTTAAAACCAGATTTGCCCATTCTCAAATAACAGTCTTGCTCTCACTTCACCATTTCTGGATATTTCACAGTTATTAAACACTAAATTTAATGGCAAAATTAAAGCAAACAATGGAGCTAGACATTTGTAATTTCAAATTCATAATTAGGGGTATAGAAGGAATAAACTACACTAGTTCATTAGATTGACTGGAGACTTTGATTATTTCTTATTTTGTCCAGATGAAGTTTTAATCAAGAATATAGTCACAGTTGTAACCCACTATCATCACAGGCATGTTTCTATTGTATGGTGCACACATATTCACTGGACATTTCCTCTTCCTTCCCCTAACATCTGTGATGTTAGGTTGCTGATTCCACAGCTGATTCATTAATCAAATACAACCACATTTTCCCTTCTGTTTTGAAGTGTCTTTTAGTCATTGATTCCCAAAAATATGTATAAAAATGGTAGATGTCAGTCCCTCTGTGAAATTTGTCTGGAATTCACTTATGCTTTTAAAAATTTTTAGGGATTCTCTGGCAGGAAATGAAACAACAAAATATCATTTTTTTTCCGGAACCAAAAAAAAAAAAAAAAAAAAAAAAAATCAAGCTCTCCAGTTCTTGGGAAAAAAAAATTACATATGTAAATATATTTCCCTGAAAAAACACTTGCAAACTATTAGTTTCAGTATTCTGTATTGAACAGGTCCTGATTCTCAAGAGCAGTGTCTTGATTAGATTATGAAATTCTAGGAAATGACAAAAACATACTTATTTATAAATCTTTTATAAAAGCTAATGCTTTGGCCACTCTACAAACTTCCTAGTGCATGGAAAGAAGTGAAATGTTATTACGGGAAACAGATCCATATGATTCCACTGCCTGTGTGGAGAAGCTCACCTTAGTTGTAGGTTATATCCCTTAGATAATAGAGATAGCAGTGATTAACAATTGCCTCTGTGGAGTCCTTAAACCTGAATCCTTGATACTTAGCAATCTCAGAGTAATAGCTAACTGTCTGGAGGTGCTGACTTCTGGCTGTGGGATTACATACCTTCCCAGACATGATTACAGCTATCAGTAACAAGAATGTGGCAGGAAGTTAAATGGATGGCTAGGGTATTGGTTTGAAGGGTGCTAGGAAAAGGTAGTGACATGGTCTTATACTCCCAGTTGGGGACTGTAAAATGGAGGTTTGTTTAGGGTTGTAGTGCAGTTAGAGAGTGCAGGGCATGAAGGCTATGGTTTCATTACGTGTGGGAAAAGGAACTGGACTGAGACCCGTTTGCTCTGAATTTCCTGGTACCATGAGCTGTGAGCACCAGTATTATATAGGAAGACTGACTTACTGTAAAAGGAAGACTGTTTACTGTAGGCTCATAATATACAGAAAAACTTGGAAACATGCAATTTATTTATTTAATTATTTATTCTAGCAAGGCTTATTTTTATAGCTTTTCTAATTGCTTTATGGTTTGGCATCTGAATTTTTATTTTTTTTTTTTTGACGGGCTGATATTTAATCCACGTGGTTTTCAGTTTTTCTAACAAAACAGAATAAGCCAAATTATTGTAAAAACTGCTGGTTACTTTATAAATGCCATTCTGAGTCCAACTGTTTCAAATGTTATTCATGAAATAAGAGGAATGTCTCAAAAACTGTGGTAATGATAGCCTTATCTAGTTCATGTCCTGAATCCAGATTAATGGAGGAAACATGTCATAGGGAGTTAGATTTGGAGCACAACACGAAGAAAACACTTCAAAAAGTATTATTACTCCTACATGCATATTCCCATATACAGTGTACTGTGAAGCTACCTTGTACATTATGAGCACTTAGGAGATAAACTGCTAATAAATAATGAAAATCCATCCTTAGGCATGTGTAAAATCTTGAGTGTAATTAGAAACAGGGGTGACACTGGTCGGAGAGAAGGTAAAATAAGAATGTAAAAAGCAAAAAGAAAACCAACACCAGATATTGAACTATAAATGTAATGCAGTAGCTAGCAGAGGAGACACAGTAATTCTAGTGCCCTTATGTGACAGTGATCCCATCTGAAAATCAGTAAAATTGGAAAATGAAAAGTGAATATGGTAATGCAGAGATTGATTACGTTGTTCAGAGCAAAAATAGATGAGAGAACCTCACTGAATAATCTGCTGGCTTTTTCTCCTCCCTTTCTTCCAGCTGGAATGGAGTTTGATTTTCATTTTGCATTCTGTATTTTATTTTTATTTTTAATTTTTGTTCAAGGGAAGCAGTAGGAAACCTCTTTTCATTCAGAAGCTGGGATCCTGCTGGAAAAAGGTTCCAAAGCTCAGCTTCTGCTCCCTTGGAGTACTGGCTTATGGATTGCTCCAAGTATCTGTATAATGGTGTTAGTCTTCTGGTAGTACAGCAGACTAAATCAATTAAAATTCACAGGAGTGCTATCTGTTGCACAAGGCAGTTTTATACCTAAAGTGAGTTAACAGACCAGATCTGCCCCTCCATGTCTTTGAAGATACTGGTAGTAAAATAAAAATAGTTTAGAAAGAAAAAGCTGCTTAGTTTGATACAGGAAAAGTTATGCAACTGGGTAATGCATCGTTTTAGTTTTCTTAAGAATTAGACTTAGTGATCTTCTAAATGGTGATCAACATGATTATGTGAACCTTTCTATTGACCGATACTTCACAGTACTGAAGAACCCCAAGGAACAAGTAGAATCAGAGACATATTGTCAGAAGTTCAGTTTTTTAATCATAGGAATTATTTGAAGCTTAAAATAAGATATAATATATGGAAATAAAATCCTGATGTATGTTTGCTTGGCAGATGCCTGAACTAAATCCACATAGCAAGAAGATTAAATTTGGAATCTGCCAATGAAATATGGAAACTATTCTCTACTGAAATTGACTATATATGCAGTTTCAACCAGGATATCTGGAAGAAATATGTATGTTGTTAAAATAAATACGTTTGATGGCATATGGAAGGCTGTAAGCACAAGTGTGCTCCACTGAAACCAAGCCTGAGTGTATTGTTACTGTGCACAGACAAGCAGCAACATCACCTGCATTGGTTCAGAATCCTATGTCTAAAAGCAAAATAAAATTAAGAAAATGACTGTGTTTATATGCTGTAAAAAGGTTTTCCTTCATCTCTAGAATGATGTCAACATCACATATAATCCCTTTTCAACCCCAAAGATAGAGGCAGTATGGCTGGTGTTAATGCTTGAGTCCAGCAAATCAGAAGTGTTCCCACATTACATAGTCTTAATATACCCTAAAAGTCTGCAGACTGTGCTGAGTAGATAAGATAACATAAATAAAACAGTTTTGTTCCCTTCAGCTTGTTTATCTGATAAAATATAGGTCAAAAATTCTCTAAGTTATTAAAAAATAAAGATCTACAATGTTCAATTCCTGAGAGAGCACATCATGCTGCTTCTTAAAGACAAGCATGTATATGACATGGAGAAAATCTACCCTCTTTGCATATAAACAAACACCTGAAACACCTAGTTGGAATGCCTTCTTAAGTAGCTGTCATTCAATAATCATAACTTTGTCAGTGCTTTCGATCACTGCTTATTCTTGTTGCTGCAGCAGTTTCAAGAGGAGGACATGCTTCAGAGCATTTTCCAATGCTTAACATTTCCATTTCATGGAGTTTACTTCTCTGTTCTTTCATGTCAGAAGTGTGTGCTTTCCATCAGTAGTGAAGGGATGAGTGACAGTCCTTCAGCTTTCCTCCAGCCCTCTGAGAAGCCCCTCAGAAATCTGTCCAAAATGATACCACCAGGTGCCCTGGTCCCTGGAGCCAGCCAGGGCTCCTCCTCAGCGTATGCCCAAGCAGGGAATCTGACAAGATGGCTCAGGACCTGCTTTCCATGTGTCACTTCTTCATTGTCTGGTCAGCAGCATTATGAAGTGGTGTGTCCATATCTCTCTCCTCCCTACATTGCCCTCTAGCTGCTCCACCACTGGGTAAATCCCCTTTGTGGAAATTTGCCTGCTCAATTTGAGCAGAGTGACTGATATTTCCAAACCTCAAAGGTGAAGTATCAATTCTTCATGCCTGATATGGTTTTCACAAGATAAATCATCTCTGAATAACTTCCATCTGTTTCTTTCTTTGCCTCCAACTTCTGTTTGCTACTTGGTACCCATTTTGGGAAGCATCAGGTGATGGGTTGCCATATTTGCATCTTTTATGTTCATCCCTGTTCTCAGCTTTTTACTTACTCCACTGCTCTCAGGTTGTAGGTGAGGAGCCAACAAAAAATATTTTTCTTTGCAGTTGCTGCTCTTTTTTTTCAGATTAAAAATTATAAAAACCCCAAACCCACAAACCCAAGCCCATAGCAGCTCATGATGCAAATCACACCTGATCTAGATAATATTTGTCATGATTACGGAACCCAATTTTCATATGAATGGATCTACCTCAAAAATTTTTGCATACCTTCTATCAGCTCATTTAACACTTTACATAGTGTTATATTTCTAAAGGACAGAATACTCTCCCAACTGTAGTGGCAGCTCTGGGCATAAACACTTTGTCAGGTTTTTTTTCTTTCACTATCTGTGTGAGACAGTTTGGATTTAAAAGCTGCTGCCATTCTGTTTTGGCAGATGCCAACGGGGGTTTTTAGTAAATCAGCTTTGCAAGCAAGTTTGTTCTTCAGCTTTCCAGGAGGGGACTTCTGTGGCTGCAGCATCCTTTTCCTGCCTAGGTGACTGGTGGCATAATTCTAGTGTGTTTACCTTGTTGCCAGCAAGATGCTCAGTCGTGTGGTTCTTTAATGTTTTGAATGAATAAAGTGATGTGCTTTCTCAGTTACAGTTACTGATTCTGTGTTTCCTATATTCATCTCATAAATTGTTATGTGGCAATATGCAATGAAAGAGAAAGAATTTATCTCTATGCTTAAACATATGAAGCTTAAGTGTTTGCAGTTTTGGATATGGGTAATGTTTTAAAGCATTACTGTGTTCCATGGGAGTTGATTTTGATAGAGAAAGCTTTACATGGCACTTCACGATGGTCCAAAACTGATGCCAGAATAATTTTCCTTTCAATTTGAATACTGAAATACAGATTTTGAGAAAGAATCCCTCCCATTTTTTAAAAATATCATAGTCTTTTTAACTTTTCAGAGTTTAGATATCCCATAAGGGAAACCATTAATGAGGGCTTTGCTTGCATTTCTGCATTTGATCACAGTAAATGAGATTGTTCAAGGTGTATGTTCATGATCGCTAGGAAGGAACTTGTTATACCGTAGCTGCTACCACAAATCCAGAAACATTTTTCTTTTCCTGTAGTCTAAAGATCAGTGAATATTGACAGATAAATGTCAAATTAATTTATTGAGCTAATTTAAAGGGCTCTCATTGCTGAAATCCACTACAGATGCAATGCAGAAAGTAATCCAGTCTTTTAGCCAGATCTAGTAGAGCAGCTCATGACAGAACATTCCTGTGCCATCTGGTAGTGAAGTAAATCAGATAAACTGCTCATGAATCAATTATTTCAAACTGGAATAATTTAAAGCATGACATGACTCTAAAAGTAGCATTTTAAAATGTCAGTAGAGGCCAGTTCGTATATTTAATCACAAAATAAGAAAGAAATAAATTCAGAATAGATTGTATTCTCTAGGGTGGTTTTGCACACAATTTATTGCAATGCTTAAATAATGAAATTTTCAAATCCCTTTTATTTGATTTTTGTGCTTTAGCATATTTCATATGTTTAATGCTTTTGGGTCTTTGAGTATAACTGTAATAAGCTATTTGTAAAAAGCTTAAATGTTTTTCTTGATCTTACTATATTATAAAATTTACAGAATCTATTGGCTCACTTTTAATAAGTTATTTACCTTATATGCTATAAATGAAAGGAATATTATTACAACTGTTATTATGACTGTGTATATAAGGCTTTATTTATAACTTTCTAAATTATCTTTCCACTTTGTTAGAGATAAAATAATGATGAAATGGTTGCACCTCTTCCAAGAAGTTGCATTTAAAGAATTTATATGCTCCTACATCATCAGTGGCTATAAGTCTGTGGAGTTAAAACAAACTCAGGGGATAACAGGAATTTGCAGTTACTGAGAATAAGGTTCACAATGTTATTCTTTGCTCAAGATGATTTTTCAGTGGTACAAAGGGTTCAAATGCTTATTTCATCCTGCAAATACTTGAATTGTCTCATTGACTTTGATGGAAATATTCAAGAAGCTAAGCATGTAGAAAGGTGTTTTGCTATAGTAGGGCATGTAGGCAGCCTGCTTAAAACCAAAACTTTAGAAAAACCCTACTGAGTGACTGTTTTCTTCTGGACTTGTTCCCTTTTCTGCCTGGAAGGATTTTGCCTTTCAGTCATGTTGTAACTACAGCAAATGTCACAGTAGGCAATTTCTTTCTCCAAGGGAAGGACTCAAGCTGTAAGAAAAACTTTTGGTGCTGAGTTCTGCACAAGTTAACTGCATTTATACCTAAATTCCCAAGTTCTATTGGCCCAAGTTCTATTAAGAATTAAAGCTCACAGCACAAATGAATTTTAATGGGAGCATTTTACCTCAGATGGCCATTTCACTGCGTGGTTTCTGTCAAAATGAAATTGGGTCATATGTCTTTTTCATAAAAAGCTATTATGCACAAAAACTTTTAGTTTTAGGTGACAATTTCTTTCCTCAGTGTAAATGGGTTTTTGGTGCTAAACAGAAATGTGACTGTCTTTCTATGACTGAGGACCCCATTATGTGACATTATAAGCAATGGCAGCTTGGTTTTGGAATCTGGATTAACATTTGTGTTGTTTTGGGAAAAGGCAGGTGGGGCATTTTTACGCTCTTTCTCATTTCTTTCCTTCCCTTTTTTTCCTTTTCTTTCCTTTGTTCCTTCTTACCTTTTTTCACTCTTTCTCTTTTTCTCTCTTCCTTTTCATTAGTCATGTTCCTAGTCCCTCTAACAAGTACCACTCTAATGTTCCTGACAAGATATTTGTTAGTGAAAATATTTTAATTTATAAATGTGCCGGACATATTTTAACAAAAGCATAACTCTATTTCCTTTCTTGCATGTCAGGCACCACCACCCAGGAATAGGCCTCTTTGGAAGATCTACTTGAACTTAAAAGAGTACTTCATCCTGAATGCTAGTAGCATGTTCTGTCTGCATTTTTAATATTACAACCAATATCAGAGGTTATCCTACACAGAATTTTTCATCATCCCTTACAAATATTACCACTGTTGATATCAGGCTGCAAAAGCTTTGCTATTATACACAAATGGGGTTTTGTTAGTTACTGTATTTAGTATATGTATGTCAAGATACTGACTTAACAGCAAAACAAAGAATGCAAAAAATCAGGATTTTAACATTTTGACCCATTTTACTAGATTTTATTCTTGTTGAAACACTGCATTATGCTCAGCAATAATAAATCTTAGGATATATACTTCTGAATCATCTGTAGTGTGCTTGGTTATGCAGCCAAACAGCTGAATCCACCTGAAAAAGAAGTTCGCAGAAAGGAGTGCATGAACCGTCATGAACCTCCCAATCCAGGGGAATGCAGGAATTCTTTTTTCCTTCATTTTTGCATTACATTAAATAATGACACACATATGGAAAATAAAATATGGCTTTTTTTTTTTAGTATGACTAATCAGAAATTTGTTAGAACAACACCAGTGGATTTAACTGTTTAAAAACTGTAAGCAACTTAACCCTTATCCAGTTTCTTCTGGTATTTAATTCAGACTTTTTGTGTAATGTCTGATGAGATAAATGAATAATGTTTTCTTGAAAACATTTCTCCTAATTAATGAAGCTGTGGCTGTTGTACAATAAGATTTATTTTTTTTTAAACTTCAGTTTAAAAGCTGAAGATGGAAAAATTAATATGATGAAAATTGTGAAGTATTCAAATTAAGTAATTCCCAAAACCTGGTCTTTTCTTTCAGTTTTCTCACCAGATAGAGCCCTCAGTGTAAATTCACAAATATTGTGGTTATGCATCTCAAGGCGCATTACTGAAAGACATCTGTGTCTGGTCCAATCTGTCTTCATCGCTCCCACTCAGCTTTGGTTCTTAATCCAAATGCTCAAAAGATATTTCAAATACAAATGTTCCTACTGAACCACTTCTGTGCAAATGTTTGCCTTGTATTTGTGTCCCCATGAGCTTATAATTTATATGTCTGAAGCTCAGTAGGATGCTTATACTCAATGATATCTATATCATCAGATACTGTATGTATTTGGAAAAACACAGTATAGTAAGTCCGTCTGCATCCCCAGGCTAAAAACCAGAATGTGATGTTAGTCAGAAATAGGCTATCTTTACTGACAAGTGCAAGACATAAAAATATATTAAAATATAGGATCATACTTATTCTAGACTTGATCAGAGCAATTCATCTACCTTAAAAAGTTTTTTTTTTCCTTCACCACAAACGAATACAATAATTATTAATCTTATGTAAAGGATATTCTGTTATGTTGACTCCTCCCAAATGGCTATTTCTTCAGTGTCAGATGATGAAGAACACCAGAAAAGTTCTTTCCAGTGGTCCACTGAGTTCAATACTCTGGCTCTCACAGTAGCACTAGGGGATGCTGTTTAGGAAGAATGTGATCCTGGTAATAATCTGTGCTCTATTTCTGTTGTACTCTGTCTGCACTTGTAATAGCGGTGTTAAAATTCTTAGAAGACATTCCTGTCTCTCCCTTTTGATACAGGCATGCTACTCGTTAAAGCCTCCAACCTGTCTCTCCTACAGATGTGTTTCTAGCTTTGTATTTCAGGCAAGAGTATACAATCTAAATTAATTTTCATTCTACTAAGAGATTTAATTTTGAAAGTACCATATTCCTTAGCAGTTTCCACAATTTTTTGCAACAAGAATTCTGATTGAATTTTCCTTCAGAAATCCTTTCTAAAGACTGTTTTTCCTTAGGCAATGCATATGATGCTTGCTGAGTACAAGAAACTGTAAGGGAGTTCTGATGTCATATATAAACCCTAACAGGGAGTGCAGTCATCTCAGGTCAGTTTTGCTAAATAACAAGTAACAGCTGTGTTCTCTATACAAGCTATTCATGATGTCTTCCTTTCACATGCATGGCCTCTAAATGACTTGTACTCAGACATGTACTGCATTGTCCTGATTTATAATCAATGCTTTCTGTGAGGACAGAAACACAGCAAATATATGTGTAAATGCTCTTCTCATGAATGTATTTTTTACAAATGTAAAACCCAGTCTTTCTCTGATACATCATTCAAGATTGCTTCACTCTAGGGAGAGCTTTGTTTAGGTAGTTCTGTGATTCAGCTACATTTGGCTCCTTGGGTCTCTGCGGACCTTCAGCAGTGCCTCAGGCAGGCTTGACTCAACCAGGCACCACCACATAGTCACACGCCACAAATGGAAATGTTCCCCCAAGTATTTGCTTTTTAATGCATAAACCCTACATATCTGATGGGCTGGCACAGCTTCCTCATGCTATTCTGGAAACTGAAGTTGAAAAACTCCCATGAAAATCAGAACTTGCTTAAAGCAATATAAAGCTCACAAAAAGGTTTGGTTCTTTGTCATCAGCTAATAAGCATTGCCAAGGTCATAGATATATCTCTCAGATAATTTTTTAATCAGTTGGGAGACTCTTTCTCTGTTTGTTTTCTCGTGTGCCCTGTGAAAAGACAAGCTTCAGCACAAGTTCAGGTGAAATGGTCTATCTTTTTAGTCACAGTAATATAGAGAAGGGACTGAAATAATTGCAACTGAGATGGTGGCATGGCAAGCTATCACAGTTGCCCATATGATACTGCAGTGCTTCAGAAAGGTTCAGCTCCAAATGGGAAAGAAAACAATTCTGTGAGCCTTAACAGTGTCCTCTTCTAATGCCTTGGGCCTTATATAGTACTTCTAACTGGTTATTCTTGAACTGCAGATGAACCAGGAAATAATAAAAGTAGCAGAGATGGAGGCTGAATTTAAAATTTGTATCTGCACTAAACCAATTCTTTTTTTGCCAGGTTAGTTTCCAGGGTGTTTATCCAGCAAGTGTCTGAGTGATCAGATATTGGTTCAGTCATCAGCATATGAATCCTTGTGTGTTCACTTTAAACTGTGCATACATCAGAAGACAATTTGGTTGCTTCTCTGTGCTACCTTGAGCATCAGCAGATGTAGGAAAAAACCCTAAATGTCTTGGAATGCAAATCAGAATATGCAGTATTCTAGAACAATAACTATGGAGCTTACATGTTGTTTGGCTCTTTTCCTCTATACTCAGGGGAAATTGCCATTGGAACATATGTTTCTCCTCTAAATAATTTTTTCAGTACCAAAATTGCCAATTGTCCAAATTTTTCCCTTAAATATAGCAGATTGTTTAAAGGTCCTGGCATTAGCTTTACTGATAAAAAATAAAAAAAAAATGCATTCTACTCTGCTGATTTCTTTTTCTTCATGCCTGTAGGCAATAATGACTGATTGGGAAATATTTCACTGAGAACAATATGAATCTTCAAATCCAAGCTGAGTTGTGCTGTAGCTTACCTGGAGCCAAATGATGAATTCAAAAGAGAAAAAGCTTATTTGAAAGTGATCTCTCTGGTATTTCCTTGTGTTTTGCATGAAAAGTTTCACATAACTCAATCTTCAAATTTTGTCTGAGGAGGTTGTTACAAGTTTTTAATGTAATGTATGTCTCTCTGTGATACTTCTCCTATTATTGATTTTTATTTCTAACAACTACTTCTAGTCTGAGTTCTGCATAGGAAATCGTTCATGTGCTTTTCAGCAGATAGATTTAAAACAATTATGCTCTTCTACTTAAAACTTCCACTTTTTTGTACTACACCTATTTTGTGCTTTTGAAGTTTAATTCACAAGCCTCAGTAACCAGATAAAGTCTTCTGATTGATTTTGAAAAGTTTTGTATTAAGCTCTTTGCTTTCAATTTTTTTTAGGAATAGAACCACAATGAGGCTAATTCTTGTAATAAAAGAGTATCAGCATTTAGAGTAGAGTTGCTGTTCAAATTTGACATGTCCCCTTTTCTATGAATTTGAGGTTGGAAACTGGGCAGTCTAGTTCTGGGTTTCAGCAGCTATATGATAACTACTGAAAGTCTCAGTCATCTGTTTGTCAATATTGCTTTTATAATAAGGGATTCATGTTGATACACAAAGTATTCAACCTGCTAGATTGGATGGCTTTAGACCAACTACAATTTAAACATTTTTATCTTTTTTGGAAAGCTGATACAGACTAGAGGATATTCTACAGCATTCTGGGGAAAGTAGGGATGATTATGGCTGAGAACTGAGCAATGGCCACAATTTGTTTATTAAATGATATGGACCTTTGTGTGGTCTTCAGAATGCAAATAAATTGTACAAGTAAAACATTGCAAGACCCTGACTTGAGAGAAAATTCTGAGAATCAAAAGTGAATTAAGCATCAAGACAACACTTATTCAAGTCCTCCAAGCATTTTTTCCTAGGCCATACGATTTTTCATGTTTTGTTTTAGCAAAATGTATTTTCTAGTTCCCATGGCTGTCTTTCAAAGTGTTCTGCTTACTATATATGCCAGCATTAAAATGAGTCCTCAGTATGTACACTACTTAATATACCATTGGTACAGATAAAATTCAACTTTGTCAATATGCGGTGAGTTTTCTTTTAAATTTGGAGAGGGAAATAATGCAAGTACTTAGTATCAGTGTTCAGATACTAACTTTTCATAGCATCCCATACATGTTGTCATTGTGTATGCTTTCTCTTTTTGTCTCATACAAGAATGTAATAATTCATTTACATGGCCTGCCTTCAAAGCAGAGAAAATACAGTAGCTCTGAATTAAGCTGCAGTCTTTAATATTTTCCCAATTTCCTGGAAGAAGAAAATTAGTCCTGTACTTACTTTTTGTTGTTGTTGTTGAATATCTCAGCATACTGATTGTTTTGCAGAAAGACTTTTAATAGAGTGTGAGTCAGTTTCAGGAAAAATGAGATTATGCTATATTTTTCAGCTGTGAAGTTAAAGATTTTTGTTGAAATCTAAGAATTGCTTGATGTTAATGTATTTCATTTGTGTTTTGGGGGTTTATGAACTGTGAAAGTGCCTGGCAGGAATGCAGCCAGCTGTTTTTTATTCTGTTTTGCTTTTCAAGAGCTTTTTCTGCTGTTAAATCAGACTCCTGGAATAAACACAGTATCTCAAAGGAGTGTTTGCAAGGGTTAAGCCATGGTTCTTTACATGTTTTGTTCCAGTAGTGTGTCATACTAATATGTTTGGCTTAATTTTTATAATCTTCATGTTACAGGAAGAAAAATCTGAATAGCACTAATTTGCTACAGAGATATTACCAAAGAAAATTGATTGTATTTTAAAGCTAAATAACTGCATAGAAATAACAGAATAAAATTAAAATATATACTCTTTCAGATATTGGAGCATTTGGCCTTGAAGTAGTGCTATCCTCACTGAAAGAATTATTCCACTGATGTATTTGGCTGCTGTTAGGATTTTTTTTGCTAGTTTAGTGTTATATTCAGGGGTTTTTTTGTTTGTTTGTTTGTTTGTTTTTTGTTTGTTTGCTTTTTTTGGATTTTATTTTGGTGTTTGTTTTGGGGTATTTTTTGTGGTGGTGATGATGATGATTTACAATTCTTACCTAATATGCTAGACCCATTTCTATTAATTCATTCATGTCCAGGAATATTCTGTAGTTCCTACTGACAAAAAGCAATTCTGACATCACTCTGCAACTTCGTGAATGTTTATATATCCAGTGTGTTTGACAGTAAATGTACATAATGTGTGTCTTTCTTTCAGTAGTCTGCATCTACTATGGACTGACAGTATTGGTGGGCAAATGTTACTGCTTTTAGAGCATTCTCTAACAGTCATTTAATGAAAAAACCAAGCAAAATCCCATGTAATCTGCTAATATCAGCATTTACAATGTAATTAAGTGTTTGGAAATGAATGTCTTATAGTTTTATGTCTAATTAGTTTCTGTTGATTATCACAAAACACTTAGAACTGTAATAACTAAACAGGATAATTGAATAGTTGAAAATTAGGCCTCAGCGTCCAAACTATATAGGTGAAATGATGTTCTCTTGGATCATATATTGCTCTGAATTCTCTTGATAGAGAATATATCTGCTATAATAGCTGGCCTTCATTTCAACAGTCCTGACTTAATCCTGCTTGCAAGCTGTGAATCAGAGAAAAGTGATCTGATAATAGAGACAGTGACTCAATGAAATAATACAAGTAGCAAGAGAGTGAAAGCAGATGGGTTGTATTAATGAGAATACATTTTATCGCAAAATATGGCGAGCTACTGCAAGCTGCATTTTTTTGCAACATTTCTGATTATTTTCACTTTGAGCTGAGTATTTGAATGGGTTTTCTTTGTGTATTTTACAGTGTGTATCCTCACTGTGTTTTGTGAGTAAAAATCGGAGGGTAAAGGCTTTTTGTTTAAATGCAGTAAAATATGGCAAAACTACTATTACTTTCCTCCAAATTGTGCCTGTTTTTGCGAGTCAAGGGAAGAAAATCCGGAAATTTGCATTAACAAACCATGCAATCTATGATTTCTTTCAGGTTAAAAAGAACTATGAAAAGGTTAATTTCAGATAGGTAAGGCTGAACTATAGGCAGGAACACAAACGTGCTCTGGGACCTGTGTAGTATATGTAATCTACTCTGCCAACGTTTGCATTTTAATTAGTTAGGTGATGGATCTTCTCAAAATTACATATCAAAAAAGTTATTAATTCTGTATCTTATTTGGCCAGATAGTAACCCTAGTTTGTGTTGGTTTAGTGATATGTACCAAATAGTGTATAGTCTAGATTTGAATTCTAGTTTTGAAGTAGGAAGACAATGGTGAGAATGTGTTTGAAAGGAATAAAAAGCTTTTAGAACTCCAGAATTTATTTATGCTGTAGTGCAGCAGGAGTGATTGCTTATATCAAAACCAGTTTAAAACTATAGAAGTATACTGAAAAATATCAGGGACTAGCCGACATACAGACTTTGATATATGACAGAATTGTTAACAGTTTGTATGAACTTTTCATAAATACAATTTTGTATATGCATGTTTTCTTGAGGTTCAGGCCTGGAGCCTTTGCTTATTTGTGGGGGGAAAAAAAACAGAAGTGAAAAATGTCTCTGATTCTGAATTTCAACATCAAGCATTGAAAATAATTGCTCTGTGGAATGAAGGTGAAGCCAGGAGGAAGGTCGTGTGGCTCACAGGGAATAGTAATTTTTAAATTATGTCGACTTTGTACTGCCATCTTTTATTCACCAATACACACAGGGCTCTACAGAATGTGGAACTTGCACAGCCTACTGACTGGATAGGGGTATCTGTTGTGATCACAGCCATTCTTCAGAATTCTGTACATCTTCCTTAAAGGTTAGATAGACTTCCTCTAACCCTGAAAACAAACGAACAAACAAAAAAACCCAGAAAAGCCCCCCTAAAAACCCAAACCCCAGAAGGCAAGAGTCTAAAATAAATTTTCCAAAATGAAGCTTTCTGTGTGTGTAAAGTTGCCTTACCCACAAGAACTTCATGACAACCACAAATACAAAAATAGGATGTCTCTCCATGCAGCTATCCAGGAGAGCCCATTTTAGCAATAATTCTCAAAGATTTCTGAAAACATGTGGACTGAGAGTGAGGTGTCCTTAACAAAAAAATTTATGCCTTATGTTAGGGCTTGTCAAATCTGCTGCAACATCGTGTCCCCAGGTTCAGTCACTACCAAAGCTGAGCACACATTCCCAATTTGCAAATGTGTATAAACACACAATAGAGCTGTATGAAACATATCAACACAGCCCAAATAACACTTAGAGAGGGAGTCAAACAGAACACAGGGCAGGCTCTGCAGGTCATATATAGAGCATAGCCAGTTAAGTGTACAGATAAGACTCTTTAAAATTGACTGGCCCTTTTCATCTCTTCGCCCCTTTATTTTCTCATGCTTGTTCCTCCTCAGAACCCCTTGATCTCCACCTTTCCCCATCTTTGGTTCTGCCTCTAAGCATCTCATATTAAGCTTTTTACAATCTCAGAATGCTCTTCCCCTGCATCCTAGAAGTGTCTCGCATTTCCTAGGAAATAGCTCCTACAGCATATGAAGTGACCCATGGAGATCCTTCCCCATAGAGTCTGAAAGACAGATAAACCCCAGCTCATCTGTTGAAGCTTTAATAGGATGGCTGGGACAGGAGCTTATCTCTATCTGGCTTATTTTGGTTCCCCTCCAGACATTTTGTCTGTGTGCTCCTCCATATTGGCAGAGATGATAATTTAATCACTTATTCTAAACAGTATGGTCTTTAAACATTGATCTAAAAGAAGAAGCTGCTGCTTTTTTCCTTCTTTCCCCTTAAATATTGTTTGATGATTGAAGTATTAGTTGAGAAATCCAGAGAGAGTTCTTCTACATCAAAACTACAAGATCTTTGAGGAAGAAGAACTTTATTCTTCAGTTAATACAGCTTCCAGGTCTTTAACTAAGAGGTTACAAATCTCTGGTTCCTCTTTAGCTCTTTGTGTCCATAAAATATTAAAAATTCGTTCTTTACTGATACATTTTTGTAAGAATATCTTGAGAACATGTCTTTCTTAATGAAACTAGACTATAGGATACAGGTTAGGGTAACAGGTATAAATAAGGATATGATTCACTGTGAACAGAGTGTGGGTTTCAGCCTGAGTCTCTCATTTTTTTGCACGAAAACCTTAATAAATGCATTATTATATGAAAAAAACCAAGTGATATCTGTTCTTCTGTTGACAGAGCTTTAACAAAGAGTGAGGAATGTAAATGCTTGATTTCTGAGCCATATCTTCTTCCCTAAGGCTAATCTTTGCCTCCTGGGGTGGATGTCCCATCCTAAGAAGTGTTCAAGTCCAGGTTGGATAGGGTTCTGAGCAACTTGCTCTGCTGAAAGGTGTCACTGCCCATGGCAGAAGGATTGGAACTAACTGACCTGTAAGGTCCCTCCCAGCCCAAACCATTCTATTATTCCATGACTGGGGGAAATTTTTCTCCCAGGCTGAAGCACAAGAGCTGGCACCCCTCAGGATTGCACTGTAGTGTATCAGCTCACATTGGAACTGCTTTCTTTGCTTTCTTTTCAATTACAAAGCAGTATAGCCCAGAATTACCTGCAAAAGAACACTACAGTAAAACAAAATTTTAAAAAAATCAAATTTTATTATATGTGATGGACTGAAGCTCTGTTATTATAAACACAACTGTATGTTACTAACATTTGTACTATGCATATCCAGTTGATTGTATGCAGAAGTCTTGACTTAAACAGCTTCTAGGATTGTAACTTACTACGCATTCAATTTTTGAAAGTTAGGAAGAGAAATTGGAACACTGAACTCTAGAAAACAGACCTCAGACTTAACATTTTTTTATATTGTGTCTCATATTTTATCAAAAGCATTCTGTATTTTTTTGGCATTAATACTTGATCACTTAGTGATTCCCATTTCTAAATAAATTTGCATTACAAAACCATGTAATAAACCAGAAATTAACACAGTGCAATAACGAAATCTGTGTCAGGTTAAGTACAATATATAAATTTTACTAGCATTTGAAACAAAATTCAGACTAAATCTGTCATATATTATCTCCAGAGAAGTTAAGAAATGCACATATATAATTGGATTATGGGAAATTGAAAAACACCCAAAGTGCCTTACAAAGAGTATATGATTTATTCTTGGCTTTAACAATGATTTTTTTTTAGGTTTTGTATGAAAGTTTTTAATGGTAGAAATTCCTACTTCTAATAACATGAAAAATTTATAACTGCATTGTATAGGAGTTTGCAGTATTCACCCAATTAGATGCTCTATATGAGAGAAAATAAAATACAACAAATATGGCTCATCTCAAAGGAATTTAAAATAATTTTGTATTTCATAAAAGCCTTAGAATGCTGACTTATCTATTTTTGATGTTTGGTTGTTGGCATACTTTGTGTGAAATATTTTTGATACAAGGAAAAGAATTGAAAGCTTACTGTCACAGTGCTAAAAAATGCATAAAAACTTGCCATAAAAATTTGTATTAATTGTAAGGAAAATTAATTTTACAAATATCTTTATAATTTACTCTCAAAATTTTTAAATAGTTTTCTCTACCTTTGAGACGGTAGGAAGACTGACATCAAACAGCTGATGTCTATTTTCTTTCCTTCCTTGCTGATTTATCCCTTCTCCAGACTTTCAAGAAAGAAATTATCACACCCTCTTGAAAGGACTTAGTATCCTGTCACAGGATACAGTTTTTGAAGTTAAATGCTAAGGTTTCTAATTTTCACTTTGTTATTTTAAAAAGCTGCCTCTTCCCTCCGTTTTTTTGCAGGAAAGTAGTTTGTTTCAGAATGAGCTTTTAGTGCAAGAACCCAGGCAGAAAAAAAAAATTAATTTCTTTGGAATAGGTAGCACCATATAATGCTCTTCCAAAATCAGTAATGCATATGTCCATGCATGATTTATTTTAGGATGAGGTCAGGCTTTTGAAGGTGCTTGTTTCTTTTTATTGCCTCTAAAAGCTCTAGTGACTCTAAAAGTTAACAAGTGCCACTTAAATAGCCTGGAGGTGTTTCAGTTGAATAGAAATGTCCTACAGAAGGGAAAAAAAATTAAAAAGTAAAACTTCACAAGGTTTTTTTGTTGGTTTGATTGCGGTTGTTTGGTAGGTTGGTTGGTGGGTTGGGATTTTTTTGCAAAACACATATCAGCAAAGAATTTGACTTTTGACTTCAATAAACATCTTACAGATAACTCTAAGATGTTTATTGAAGTCTGAGATGAATTACCCACTGGACTTGCCTGTCTTTCTGCAGATGATCTGCAGATGATCTCAGACAGATGTCTAAGTTTAGATTTCTAAAGCTATGTGAAGTGATTCCACCCTAAGAGCTGAAAAGATGTGTAAGCAGATTTTCTGTCTGGTGGGATCCCTCAGTCTTCACCTTATTCATTAGTTAAAGCCTACACTTGGACATCTCTGAAGAGAAAAGACAATGTATTTCCTATATGGTAGTTCTTGTACATGTTGCCTGTTTTCTACTTGTTTTGGGTGTTTTAATAAGTTAATAACCAACTTTTTCACTAAATGTGATTAAACGAGGATTTCTGAGTACCAAATAAGAGGAACACACATTAGATTAATGAGTTAATAATGGTGTTGCTGGGTTGAGCCTGGTTTTGTGCAGTATTCATGGAGACTTTAAAGTTTCTGTTGATATCTTCCCTGTAGTCATGAGAGAAGATGGGTGATTATGAATAAGCAGCACAATAGCAATATTTAATAACTGTGAACACATGTGCTAACACAATACAATGTACTGATGAAAAAGTACTCTGATTTCCACAGTAATCAAAACTGTCTGTAATCTATGCAATATTCATTTCACTTTAAAAAGAAAATGGTCCTTTTATGTCTTCAGATAACCTAAACAATAAAATGGTTATTAAAATGGAAATCCTGGGTTTGCATGTGCATATAAAAGGATTCAGAAAAGACAGACTAATATACCTGGAACTTTTGTTCCGGGGTGCTAGCTATAGGAATACGTGTGACTTTATAAATATTTATACATGGTTCAAAGCCATCTGTCAACAATTAAAATATATGTCACATTTAATAACATAGTCTGCATAGATTAGGATTACTATAATTAGACCATTGCGCACATATTACAGCTGCAAAATGCATGAGCCAGGCTTTCTCAGAAATTTCAAAAAAAGGCTTATTCTATTTTATAATATTCTCCATGGTATTTGATTGCATCTGAATAAGTAATGCTGTGGAGAAATAGCATAAGCAGCTACTTGAACTTGAAGCTAGCTTTTCTGAGAGAAGTTGTAATCTTATCACATGTACAAAGGCCCAATGGGATATAAAGGATTCTTCTACCAAATCTTTCTGAGAAGGCTCTGATTGTAAATGCTCCTGTTCTTTATGCACCAAGAAACCTGTTCTCAAGTAATGTGCATGTCCTCTCCTCCACCCCTTTCATATTTCAAGGATACCTTAATACTCTTAAAGATTTTGAAAAACAGGCATGATGCATTTTGGCAAGACTAGGTAATGGGAACTATTTTAAGAATAGTTTGGAGGCAAAGAGGATTTAAAAACACAGTCCTTCCTATATGATGTCTCAATTTTTGCAAAGCAGCCTTACTACACGGATATAACCAGGCAAGTATAGTTATACAGAAATCATGAAAATAAATGACAACTCAAGAATGGGGACAAGGGGCAAATTGTGTGGCAGGAGGGCCTTGTTTTTAACCTCATTAGGAATTCACTCACCTTCTGTAGAGTGCTGGCACACTATCTCAGTTACTGGAAACTTTCAGTGTAGGACTTAAGTTTGGCAAAAATGATGTACTAGAGTTTATACTGGCATTCTGTCTGAAGGATATAATCTGAAAATGAAAAGAGTATATATTGCACCTTAAGAAAAACTTGGTAAATAATGCAGAAGATTCTGAAAACTTGGTAAATAATGCAGAAAATTCTGTGGTATGTTTTGTGGCAATCTTATAGCCTGGATCCAAGCAAAGTCATAGATAAGGACTGGAGGTATGCTTTTGTGATTGATACTTGGTCTCACTAATGTAAAGAGATTCCTGGCTATTGCTTATATTAGTTACATTAAGGTTCTGCATAACATCTTTTGTATTGCAGGGGGAGGATGGAGGGGAGATGGGAACAATATTTTTGCCCAGAGAATCCCTCCCCACATAAACTGTTCTATAGACAACATTTGTGTGGTCCTTTATGAGATAAATGAATACTGAAGGATTTTGTTTCATACTGAGTTCTGCATTAAATTTTATAGGTGCCTACTGTCATGTCATATTCTAGATCAATTCAGAATGCTCTGATTTAAGGAAAAAGTGCATATGCAGCTGCTGAATAGGGAAATGTATTTTTAATGTTTCAATTTTTTGAGTATATGGGATCATTTTTCACTTGCATTATCTACAGAGCAATGGCTAATGCACAAGTGAAAGCTTCCTTCTATTTTATTTTTGTATTTTAACTTTCTTTCAAATGTTGCTAGGAGCGTACTTGTTTTATGAAGTTACACAATATTGGCTGTGCTGTCAGCTTAGTCTTCATGAGTTTTACACAGCAGCTGCTTTTCCTCACTCACTCGAGTCCACTGATGTGAGGGCTAGAAATGTCACCAAGTAAAAGACGAAAGTAGCTTTATCATGCTGCTGGTGGATAAGGGAAAACAGTGTGCCAATCAGCACTGCTGCTGGGTCACCTCCACTGACCATCTACTGAATTCCATTCTCTGAAATCAGTTCTCTGGATATCACCAATTTATCCACTCACAATAGGGTAGCAATAGAAATGTACCTCTAACAGTACAGTCACAGTTTTGCTCATGATGGCATCACAGACAGTTTCAATGCAGCTTTTTCTATAATGTCTTCTGAACGGCCCTCCAGAAGAAATGTCAAGTAGCATATTTTTATAAAGCGGTAAGTGTTCCAGAAAGTCCTTCATCTAAATGGCTTAATATTATGCCCTTTCACTTGCAGATCTGTGAAACATAAGAAGAAATCCAAAACTGAAATAGCGTGTCTGCAATTTTCATTATCTATTATGATGTTTAATTTACTTCAGCTGTTAACATCAGACTTCTGTTTCCACAGATAATGAGAGGAAACTAGGGTTTACAGATTATTAACCCTTAAGTAAAAAACTGTGTCAAAGAAGTAAAATGAAGTAGACATAATCTCCAAATTGCCACAGACTGGAAATATACGGGTGGACAACTGAGGTAGTATAGATAATTTCCCGTAGAACCCATTTCTAGCTTATTTTTCAGCAGGAATTTAATATAAACATGTTGAAGTATGGAATAAACTTTATTCTTAAAAAATAAAATTGAACATTTACATTTTGCTAATGTCATGATTTTTATTTTTAAGTAACAGCCAGACTAATAGCAGATTGATGTAACTATCAGTAGAAATCAGTGCATGATAATGAGTTAATGGTCATGTACTCATGTCCACAAATATGAATCTTGCAGGTTGGTGAATTATCTTCTGTTCCACAGCTTCATTGGTATGAGTTGGTTTCTTATTTTATTTGAAAACTGTCCTGCATCTTGATAGTCAAGAGATTATTGAAACTGGCTGTAATTCTGATTAATTCTCCACATGATTTTCCAATTTCTAGTTGTTGACACTGAAAATGTTTGATTTGAAACTTTGAGAAAATTTAATTCTTAAGTAGTAATCAGCATTTTCCTCACAAATAATTTGATCTTTTTCTTGTTCTATTTATAGAGAGGGAACAGAAAGAGAAACAGTGAATTTTGCATCTATAGTATCTAGATAAATGGTTGGGATCCTGCTGTGCTTTTCTCCAGCTGGCCTTGTGCTACAATCTCTTTTGTTACCAAACAAATAAAAATTGCACTACCTGGCTAAAAGAATAAAGAATCATCTTTGAAAACTTTTTTTCTGTTATTTCTTTTCTATAAATCTGTTTGAACTCCAGACTTTTCTTAAAAAATTCAGATGAGGACAAGGTAAAGGATAAAATAATTTTCAAATTATCTGAAAAATTATTTGTAATATCTAGTGGAAGGGGTTATTAACCAATAACCTTCAAACAAATAAAAGGAAACATGAATAGAAAGGAACAGTAGAACAGTGACCAGAAACATACAAGCATGTGCATGGGTGGGTGAAACAGGAAAGAATATTAGTCTCTAAACATTAATCATATAAAATGTGACTTTGTTCTGTTATTTCAACTACTTGACAGAAATAAGGGTACATGCTATTGTTCTGGGGTTTAATTTTTGCTCGCATTTGTTATCTTATGGATGTCTAACTCATTTACTTAATTTTCTGAGGATGATTTAAACCTGTGGTGAAATGTTAGCAAGACATGCATTTTTATGGATGGAAATACCTAAATATTTTTTAAACAAATCAAGTTGATAGTGTGTGTAACTGTGGTGGCAGGGATTGCACTGAGGGATAAGAGCCAAGCTTTTGCTCCTGTATTCAGTCTGAACCAGTAACAACTGGAAAGAAAAGTAATCGCTCATGACAGAACTCAAGTGAGAACCTGAGTTGGTGAGTTTCAGCTGTAAAATCCACGCCCAGATATAAAGCAAGATTTCTGTAAGTTACAAATTAGGAAAATGATATTTGTGAATGGACAATTCCGTTTAGGAGCTGTATCTATATTTGCTAAAAAGAGGATAAAGGTGAGAACACACTGCTCCACATCCCCAGTGCTAACAAATAGCCTCTTAATAAGTGGTTTGTCTTAGGGAGATGTAAGTTACAAAGACTGAGAAATTCAGTATCTATCACTGTACTTTATTGCCCAGTTCTCTTTTATTTGGCACTGTAGACCTCCCAAAAAAACTACATCTGTTGTATTAAATAAAAATGTTCAGGGATTGCGAGTGTCCTACTTCCTACAGCAGAATAACCATAACCAGGCTGCCTACTCAGAACAGTCTGTAGACTATGCTAAGGCTCAAATTGGGGTCAAGCCTTATTGTGGAGCGTGCTAGTTAAGTCACTGCAACTCTGTGATGGTCAGGAAGCATTTTGTTCCATCCAACAAAATATACAGTGTGTGCTTGTGCATCAACCCATAGTCTCCCTGTGAGGAACTGTACCTTCAATGAAAATTGCTAGTCATTGCTACCTAATTTAGCAATTATCTTTCTTTGAAAATTTTGTTCTCTTACTAAGTGGTTTTGAATGCTGCATAAATAACTACTGAGAAGAAATGTCTGGATTTTAAAGTAGTTGTGTAATAATAAGCTGAGATGATTCTTATTTCCACTATTCAGGCAGCAACTGATTTGATCCTGAGGTAGGAAATGTATATCAAGAAAGCACAAAGGGTAGGTGAAAGCTGTGTTGTGCAGTGCTGGCACTCAGCCACCCTTCTAATTTTTGCAGTTCAGTAAGCAGAATGAATGTCTATTTCTTTCTTTGTTCAGCAGAGTTAGCTTGGACTCGAGAGAAATATTGTGTTATTTCCATCAGAATTTCAGGCTACTGGTGATTTTATGGAGAAGAATGAGTTTTCAAACTTGAAACACAGAGCTATAGCCCTGGATCTAGGCAGAAAACATGGGGTTTGCATAGCACTGTATGTATTGCTTGTACTTTGTTTATCATCTCAAGGATATAAAGGCTATAGCTGATTAGAAATCTCGTTCTCTTTTTGCAAATATCATTTAAAAAAAAAATAAAAGAGCTGATGTACTTCACACAAAGCTACAGCTTTTTATTTAAAAAATCCCCACAGGGCACTATCATAAGGGATTATGAATTGCTATACTAGTGATCTAAATACCAGTCTCCAATATAAACTGGATTTCTAATTTGGAATGCACAGTTTTGTTAAGGAAATGAATCCCTGCGGGACATTCTGGCCTACAGATGTATGAATACAGTTTTTTAGAGATCTCCTAAGGAAATGCTGATTTCTAAGTATTCAGGTATGTATGCTAAGCAGAGGTAAATAAATTAGCAGTTTATTCCTCTCATTTGAAAGAGTTCAAGGTAGTAATACTTCTAGAAATAATTCTTCTGGATTTCACTTGATTAGCTAAATTGGATTCACTGCTGGGCTTCTTTAAGATTCTCTCCAGAAATACTCAAGATGTGCACATAAATGAAAGAGAGGAAATACTATGACTGAGTTTAGTTCACATTGCACTGCAATGGAGCATCAAGATATTTTCATTGAAATACAATACAATAAAATTTATGGAAAATCCATACTTACTGTGAAGGTTTATGATGTAGAATAAGTGAATAGGATACTAGATTTTTGTATCACATCAGTTTCATTTGTATAAATATAAATTTTATTACCTTTTAGTGTTCATCATTCATTAGACATTGTCCTTGTTTCAGCTGGGATAGAGTTAATCTTCCTCTTAGCAGCTGGTATGCTGTGGATTTAGGGCAAGAATAGTGTTAATAACACTGCAACATTTTAATTGTTGAGCAGTGCTTCCTCAGTCAAGGACTTTTTGTCTTCTCTTACTGCCCTGCCAGCAAGCAGGCTGTAGGTGTGCAAGAAGATGGGAGGGGACACAGATGTGACAGCTGACCCCAAATGACCCAAGAGCTATCCCCTACCATACAAAATCACACTCACCATATTAACTGGGGAGAGTTTGCCAGGGGCTGGTGGCCCACTGCTCAGGTCATCAGTCAGTGGGTGGTGAGAAACTGCATCGTGCATCGCTTGCTTGTACATCCTTTCATTATCATTGTTATTATTATTTGCCAGTCCTTTTATGTCCTACTACACTGCTTTTATCCTAACCAGGAGTTTTTTACCACTTTTCCGATTCTCTCCTGCATCCCACTGAGGGGGAGTGAGTGAATGGCTATCTGGTGCTCCTGCTGAGTTAAGCAGCAGCAGAGATTAAATCACTTGTAACTTCTTGCAAGCAGAAAAATACAAAATGGACTACACTCTTGTCATTTCAGATTTACTTATATGAATTAATACATTTTTGAGATGCGGAAGATACCATTTTAGTTTTTTACTTTAACCTCATACATACCGTGTCCTTGAACCTCTAAATTAATTCATACTTTCAGACCAAAATCTATTTGAACCAAAAAAAAAAAAACCAAAACAAACCAAACAAAAAAACCTCCAAAAACCCCAAACAAACCACAAAAAAAAAAAAAAAAAAAAAAAAAAAAAAAAAAAGAAAAAACCAAAAACCCTTACCACAACTGTTGATAATTATTGTTTATTATTGAAAAATTACTTTTATATAGTCCAACCTGAATTTTTAAAAAAATCTATGATTCTGGTAACATAGATTTTTTTATTCACTTTGAATGCTTAAATAATAAAAAAAAATATTTATTTGATATTTTCATATGCTTTGGCCTGCCAAATCTGTTAAATCTGTATTTGGCATATAGGCATTTACAGAGCTTATAAGGCTGGTAAAATAAATTCTTGAGATCAAGGGATTTTTTGAATGTACTAAAGGATGAGCTCCATGGTTAAAACAAGAGGATTTTTGGTTCCATTTTAATCACTGTAATGGAATTAGCTTCTGGGCCATCCTTTCTGAACAAAGGCAATGAGAATGCGATTTAGGAGTAATATAACACCCCTAATCTGACTTAGTATTCCTATTTCTGTCCCCAAAGATATCCCATTAAAATCTTTGACTAGAACACTGCTCTGGGTAATTCATATTCTGCTGGCTACCCAGGACACCCACAATTAATTTACGAAACGGAATATTTTGTCTTTTAATATGCATGTAATACAATATTTAGACTTGCAAATTTACTTTTGTCTGTATTTTATTTTTGTACGTGCTTTAAAATTCATTCAATTGCCTCACTTGCCGGATGAGATTCTCTTAGTTTGTCACTTTTTTGTTATTTAGCAGTTCTGCAGCTCTCATGGCAGTACAAGATTTACCATTACCACTTTGTTTTTCATTTTACTTTCCAGATCATCAATAAAAGTCTTAAATAATCTTGAAAGATTACAATGCTCTACACAATAATCATGTGTCCTTAGTGACAATTTTCCTAACTATGCTCAGAATGAGATTTGTTGAGAAGCTTTAAGTACCCTCGTAAGGTGCCTCTGTAGCTGCTGCAAGCAGTTCATTTTCTTAACAAAATGTTACCGAGCAGCGAGTCATATATTTACAGAACCTTGGCAGTACTTTAATATGACAATGTAACTTCTGTAATGCAAATATTTTCTTTCTAAAAGGTGAAATTTCACAGAATTTGTTAATGGTAATTTTTGGTACAATAACCTTTGTTCAGATTTGCTTTTGGATCAAAGAAAGCATTCTCCTAAGCCATCAGTGAAAGTCCTGAGAGGTATTTTGGCAACTGAGCATTAAAACATCTAAGGGGGAGGCCAAACTTCCCAAAGCTATGTAGGGAAGCTGTAAATCTGAAGACTCCCAAGGACCTTGCAGTTGATTTACACCCAAATCATTCTCTCGTGCACATGTACCATAATAGTGGTATACAAATTTTCTGGAAAAAATAAAATGCCACCAGCAGAGGACATGCTTTTGATACCAAAGTCTTAGTTTGATAAACTTCCATCAACATTAAGAACCGGCAAATCTGGAATTTGGTGTATCTACTGCAGTCTCAGAACAATGGTGAACTAACCCTTGCCATAAATCATTCAAATTAACATGGTTGTCAATAATATTTGCTGCCTTTTTCATTGAAATTGAAAGACAACAATGTGTGATTATACTCAGGGAGTTTGGGGATTTGGGGTTTTTGAGGAAAAAATATGATAGAATGGAAAAACTGTTAAAATAAGAAAAAACCCACTATTTTGCATTTAAACACAACAGGAAAACAGTTGTACTTTTTTGAGGGGCAGATAGTATACTGCTAGTAATCCTCCTCATTCAGCTGAAAGACCCAGTAAGTATATAAAACAAAGTTTTCCAGTTATAACACGTACTTATTTTCCTCTTAAAGAATAGCTTTATAAAAAGTGCAGCAGAAGAGAACAATTCTTTTAAACAATTTTTATCTTTATTTATAATTTGAATCAATTTAGCTTTGAAGAACTACATGGATTTCTGTTTAAAAAAGAATTTATACTACATCCAAGTCTTGCTTAGTAGAGAACCAGCACTGAGACTTGTGCACTTATATGGAGACAATATTTCTTCTTGTACAATTAAGGAGACCAAAGAGAATAACAAAGTCCAAATAACAAATGAGCTTACTCATTATTTAATCTCTACTTTTTCAAGTACAGTGAAAAGTTTGAAAAAAGTTAGAGTACTTTTTCAATATTGAACCTACCTCTAAAGGAATTAAGTGGAATCATCTGCATATTTAGCTTTCTAGTCATAAGCCTATAATGCATAATAATAAAAAGGAAGAAAAAGTGAGGAAAGAGAAATAACTATATTGCACTGAAATTTAAAGAAGTAACAAAATATAAAACCTTTTTAAGTCAATATATTTCTAAGACTGAGATAGAGATATAGAGGAGGATGCATGTTCTCAGACTAAATATATATATATATATGTATAAACACACATACAGGTATATGTGGTATATATGGTATAGACTGTAGAAAATTTGGCAACACATTTTGTTTGAAAATCTGTCATGCTGGAGGTTCCTGCCCACATTTATGCCACAGATCTCAGGGATAAAGAGTACCTCATCATACAACAACCCCTAGGAATGTGTCACTATATGGATTGGGGATTAAAATAAGTGTTCTCTTTAAGTTGGTGTAGTTCATTAAACAGTCTGTGTTTTATTTCAATAAATACTGTTTTGTAGAAGTATGGTATGGATTGCACAAAGAGCAGTAACAAGGAGCTTTTTTTTCCTCTTAGCTAGGTAGTTTGTCTTTCAGGTAGCATATAAATGCCTAATAAAACTTTTGAATTAAAAGTGCTGCATAAATTGGTTCTGCTAATTCAATGGTGAGTGGCATTCTCCTGTTCTTACACAGAGGAGCAAGTGGATTTTACAGAAGCATTGAGATTTATCTGAATGATCTCATTGTAGTAGTGATTAAAATATTTTTTGCTGGGAACTGTACAGCACTTAAAAATCAAGTTGTCTGGGAACTGACACCATAATCTGAAAATAAATTTGGTTTATAGGTTGAAAATATGAACCCAGTATCTTGTTAAACAACAAAGTGAACACATTTGTGAATGTATAAGACAACTGAGTCTGCTTTGAACTAATTAGTATCTACTTTAAGGAGAAAATTCTATCTGATTACTAAATTAAAGAATCTGAGACAGTGAGGTTTTGCCCAGAGTAAAGAAGTCTTTCTAGATTGAAGCATAAGTAATGCACAAACTTGTACAAACTGGTATTTTGGATGAGATGAGGTTATAAAAATTATTAGCATTTTTAAGAACCTGGGTTTTTATAGGTTCTGATGTTTATATTTATCTGACAGTCAGACTGAACTGAATCTGAATGGGGAAGAGGGCACATTGTTTGTGTGTATATACAACAGTTGTACCACCATTTAAAAAGTGTATGGCATCACTTGTACATTTGATAAATGAGAGAGATTAACATTATTCAGGTGATTGCTGAGCACTGCTCAACAGCGTGGAGAAATGTATTGAGCAGATGTCTACTGTTTTCTTATAAACTATGCAGATATCATTATCCATCTCTATAGTGAGAAATAAAAAGAAGTCAGAGAACAATCGTATTTACTGGCACCAAATAATCTACAATGCTTAGGCCAGTATCAGCTATCCTTTGTTCTATTTTACCTCATTTTATTAGTTCTACCAAAGTAATGCCTGGATGTCCTTTGGAAATAGCTCTCTCCATGCTAGCCCTGCCTCTGACAGTACTAGTTTCATCTGCTATTCCTTGGTCAAGCATTTGATATCATCTCAACACATTATTTTTTTCTTCAGCTTCTCCTAAATTTCCATGTGACACACCCAGAGCAGACAAGTGTGTTTTGGATTCAAAAATACAGAGCTGAAACACAGCTCTCATACTATTTCAGATATTTCAAATGTGAAAAAATTCACATAAAATAATAAATGTATCTTAAGTTTCTGTAGACACCATATGGATCTTTAAGAGATCCAGGTCCAGCTGTTAAGTAGCACAGATGCTGTCTGCTCTAAGTGGGCCTACAGGAAAGGGACAACAAATATTTTATTGGGGTCTGTTGTGATAAAAATAAGGGCAACGATTTTAAACTGAAGGAGGTTTGATTTAGACCACATATAAGGCAGCAGTTTTTTCTAATGAGGATGGTGAGATGCTGGAATGGGTTTCTCAGGAAGGTGGTAGATCACCCAGCCCTGGGAATATACAAAATCAGGTTGGATGAGGCTCTGAGCAACCTGGTCTAGTTGAGGATGTCCGTGCTTATTGCAGGGGAATTTGGACTAGATGGTCTTTAAAGGTCCCTTCCGACCCAAACTTTTCTATGATTCTATGTACTTATCCATTTCACTTGGCTTTTGGGCCAGAAATTGGTTCCTGATTTTATTTTATAGCCATAAACACATTTTGTGGATTTTTAAATTAAAGCTAAACTATACATCTCCAAATACCTCTTTTAAATTTATCTGTAAGTCAGGGTTAGAAAAAAAAAATCAGCATTTGCATTCTGAAATTTCCTTTTCAAATCAGATAATTGCTAGGGACATATATGAAATTTTGGGTACTCACTGAAGCTCTCCATATGTACTTCTAACTTGCACACTATATATTGTCTTCAGCAGTTGCAGGGCAAATCATTTCCAAAATGGGATCTCCAACAAACAGGCAGTGGTGGAGGTGTAGAAGAACAGATCAGTGGTGACTGTGATGATGAAGATGGTTGCGGAGGATCTGGAAGTGGAGAATTCAAAAGAGTCCTGAAAATTACAGACCGTGAGTCCATGATTCTGTTTCCTTCATGCATTTAAACAGTGAGTTGGCATATTTTCCGTTAATACATACCATTGAACTATCTCAGAAAAGATGTGAAGATTTGTCCATGTAGTGTTTCCAAGATTTACAGGAATAAGCCTACAATTATTGGATTTCTGTGAACACGGTATCAATATGAGTATCAGTTTCATCAAAACACATGATAAAATATACTTGGCATAATATAAACTTAACACAGTATTTTAGTCAAATAATAAGTGTAAAGTAGCATGTCCCTCTGAGTTATTACATTAACTTAAGAGATTTGCCAGTTAAAAAGAGAAGCTGTACTCATTTTGGATGGAACTATGGCAAACAATGAGATTTAGTGCAGGTAGCTGCATTTCATAGAGAACTATTGGAACCAACTATTGTAACCAATTTTTGAGTACTAAAGCACTCAAAAATAGTGTCACTGCTGTTTCTTATACATCTTTCCATTTGTCTTACAGTTTTGGGGTTTTTTTAATGTAGTTTGGGGTTTTGTTTGGTTGCATTTTATTTTTGTATTGTTATTCTCTGAAATGTATTTGTAATAATTTTCATAAAAAATCCAGTGGTTGGGCACTTGAATGACGTAGAACTTCAACCCTAAGCAAAGTAAGTTACTACTTCTCTGAATCAGGACATTTTTCAGTATGTCTTATTTCTCTTCCCAGTGTAGAAATATAGGCAGAGATGGTGGCAATAAATGAATTTTTCATTGAAACTCCATTTCTATATTTTGCTTTTTTTTTTTTTTTCTGCATTTTGCATTATCTTTATTCACTGAATTTAAAGGTGATGTTTTCAGGCTGCAATTTAAAAATGTGGCTGTAGAGAACCTGTAGTTTTCCATTTCTTTTTGATCTGCTGGAAAAATGTGACAGAACATTCCGTGGCACACCTTAACAAGTCAGTTTGGAATCAAGATCCTCTTGTACTAACACTTAGTCTATACATTTTCAACTCCTACTAGAAGTCTAGATGGGTTTTTGAGCAATACCCAAAAAAGTTTGGACACTTACTTCCTTAGAGTGTCCTTGGAGGTTTAACTTTAGAGAAAGAAGTTAGGAGTTCAAATATTTAAAACCAGATGTTCTTTGTAAGACTGTATATATCTTATATCTATTTGATAATGACACACTGTGGTATTGAAGGACTGTAAAATAGTCTTAGAATGTGACTAGAGCTATTAAGAAAGTATTAAATGACAAAAGAATTTCAAGAACAGTATATTTTATTTCACTCTCTTTTACTGCATTAGAATTTTCTTCATATTGATATATTTAGTGCAATCTTTTCAAAATGTCAAAATTATAATTAGCCTTCATATTTTCTTTATACTTCATCTTCTAAATTGCTAGAATTATAAGCTGTGTGTTAGGCATAGTGAAATTTGCATGTAATTCTGTTTCATTTGAACTTTTTCTAAGATAGTATAGAACAAAATATGAATCCATACTGTTCGATATTTTGACTTGTGCATAAATCTTGAGCTACTAGTACCTTCCATGAGCTATTGTGATTTCATGGAATTATGCTGGCATGCAAATGCATGTAGTTCTGGAATTCAACTTAAAAGTTGTCTTTAATGTGTACCATAAAGAGTCCTACTTTGTTCTGGGACATCACATATGGACTGTCCAACAGAACAGTTAAAATATTCCATTTTATAGAATTTTGTTACAAAGTAGTCGAGAAAAATTTTTTTCAGAAATCACTTGTGTCTTTAAGTATATATTAAAGTGTATGTTTAAGGTAAATGAAACGGGTTTGAAAAAAAATCTTCTATTGCATCACTGTGATATATGAGTAGGACTCAGGGAATTTAAAGTTAGATTTAAAGTGCAGAACAATATATTTTAGTAAGAAGACAAAATTATCTTCTCGCGATTTAAGGTTTTATGTGAAGAAAGAGAGTTTAAAAAATATAAACATAATAAGAATTAAGACTTATATTTTTAATATCTATATTTTACATCTATTTATACAACATTTATAATATTGTGTAATTTTCTTAGTTTTAGGTGAAGGATATCAATTAAAAGCTAAATAAGACTTAAACTCCTTGTGTTTATACTGAAAAATTAGATTCACTATGATGATATTGCTTACAGCTCCTTGAAAAGCATGCCTGAATTTCAGGTAAACCTACAAGTTGACCCCAGTATGTTTGATCCTCAGCATTAGCTTCTCTATGGAGTCATAGTTATTTTTCCCTATCAAGAAAACTTTCTGCATTCTTTTACTTCTGGATAACTTTGCTTTTTCTCATAACCCACCAGGAAGGAAGGGGGAATAGCTACATATTTTTTTGCCATAGTTGAGTCTAGAAGTCCTAGCCATAGACCAGGCTCTCTTTGTGGTAGCTTCTACAGACATTTTCACCAAGGAGATAATCCTGTGTGCAACAAATTAATGACCTTAATAAGTCACTAAAGTTTCATACAGAACCAGCTCCTTTTATGACTTTGCTGTGTGTAAAAGTAAAGTATAAAGACACATCCACCTTTTGTTTTGATGGCACGTCATTTCCTTTTCAACATGTGTCTGATACTCAGACCCAGAAGGAACAGAGAGGAAGGGAGGGGATATACTTCTGCCAAAACAAACTTGTACCAATTTTATGTGTATATGTAGCTCGTGCACTGAAAAATTGCTTGTTTCCACACTCAGTGTTAGAGATGTAAGAATTGATTTCATTTGGTGCAGAGGACTGACAAGTGTGTGGTGACAGCCTTTAGGCTTTGGAAGGCCAGTAAAGAGATCTGGTATTTGTAACACAGAAGCAATAGCCTTGCATTACGAAAATGTTTAAAATGTGTTATATTTTGAACAAAAATCTAGTTTTCCTATCAAACAGTCAATCATTACATTATATTCAACATTTCAAAGTGCTACAATTGTGCTGACTGGTTTGCTCTTTCATAAGTACTTTTAAAATATGGTAAATTGGTGCAGTTATTTGAAGAAACGGTACTAGAAAGAATAGTGTACTTTAAATGTATAAAATAAACAATGGTATAAAGCCTTGACACTTCATTTGCTAGTTTTATTCTCCTCTAACCCGGGAGCTCCCACAGGACTATTTCATGCGTCACAATGAATTACCTCTTTGAAACCCCCTGCAGAATGCAGCAGTAATAACAACAAATACTTATCACCTACATATTGATTTGCATCTGTTTTCAAATAGCTCTGTGAGGAAGGACTAATCCCAATATCACTCCACTGAGGTTCTCAATACCATCTATCAAAATTCTCATAATACTTCTAGCAAGACCACCAATTCTCTGAAAAGTGCTCTGCCACTAGTTTGTCTTTTTTGCTCATTTTAACATGCAACACACACCTTTCTTTAGTGCAGCCAGAGATCTCCTAGTTCAGGGCTCAAATATGCAGAAATATTGGGGATATCTTTGTGCTTAAGATATATATGGGCAAACTTTGTTTCCCACTTCTTTTTTTTTTTTTTTTTTTTTTTTTTTTTTTTTTTTTTTTTTAATCTCACCTGATATTCATCCTCTTTGAAGAAAGAAGTCTCCAAAATGTTTTATTTCTCAGGCTTCTTAATTTGTAGATTATTTTCTTGTTCAAATCACGCTGTAGAAGTAAAATACCTTAGAAAAGGCTTTATGTTGAGATCTCTGTATAAATATACCAGTCTACATGTCTTGTCTGACATTATATTGCATTCCCAAGTCTCAAACATCCTTTCTCCTCTTTCTGCTCCTTCACCCACTTCAGTGTTGTTGCTTTTGTCATTGTTAAATCTAGTTCTGGTGGCATATTCTGGGACCAAAACTCTTTAAACTGGCAATAAAATCTCCATTATGATGTTTGCCATCTGTTAAATCCTTTTAAACTCTCATCTACATTCTGCTACCTCAGTAAAGCAAGACATCCCTTATGTCTGAGTAGGATTTCAGGTTTTATTTACACACAAGAGTATTCTTCCTAATTCCTGAATGTTAATGTGAAGTGTTATTCAGATGTCTTTGGAAGGGCTACATGACTTCACTGTTCATAGTTCACTCAGTCCAGAACATCTCAATTCTATTAATAATGAATGAGAAAAATAAAAGTTCTTGCTGTGAATGCCACCCTTGGTCTTAATATTGCACCAATTTTAACAACAACATTCTCATAGGCTATTGTTGATTGAGAAGTTAGTGGGATCTCACCCTTCCTTTCCACATAAAGACTCATAATTGGATCTCTTTTCTCTCATATCCTTGTCTTTTGTGGAGCTGAAAATCTTTTGAAGAGAAAGATTTATTGCAATTAGTACATTCCCGTGAAAAAATTGCATTTCCAGAATTAGTATTTATTTGCATCAAGAAGATACATATTGTCAACACATACGAAGTTGAAAGATTTTCCTGTGTGCATGATCATGTTGACACAAGAATAAGTGAGGATATAAACTATTGAAGCATAGACAAAGTCGAAGGATGAGCAAGCTCCAACAATTTCCACAAAAAAAAATTTCCAAAACCACTTTTGAATTCCTGAGCATAGACCTTCACCAGCCAATGAAGTTTGAACAGGTAAAGTTGCCAGATGTACAAACATCTTCATGCCACAACATGAAGCACTGTGGTGGGTTCACAGCTACCAGGTGCCACCAAACTGCACAGCACTGTGAGGACTGCCATGTGAAAATAAACTCCAGCTCAGCCAGAATCAATACAAGCAGTGAAAGAAAAACCAAGGGGATTCCATTTAAAATTCCTTTTAAAAACTGAGAAAAGTTACAATACAACTTCCTTATGCAGTATTTTGCAAAAAGGTGTGACCTGCATAATGATATTATGCATTGGAAAAAATAAAAGATGATATTTCAGTTTTTGGTAGTTTTCTATTTAAAGAGTAACATTTCTCTCTCTTAACACATTTTCTCATGAGTCAACATTTGTACTTGAGTGATGAATTTGTACTGAGTAATGGATTGAAACTGTACTGTCAGGTTGGATTGTTAATTCAAAAACAAATACGGGGAAGTGTTATGTAAAATTTGCTTAAGAATTTACACAAAGATGGAAATAAATTCAGATAATATAAAATTTCATTTTTTGCAACAGTGTATTTTTTGCCTTGTGTTAACATGTTACATCCACAAGAAGATTTTTATGACAGCAGCTATCAAACACAAAAAAAGAAGCACAATTGCTCTTCAAAAGTTTTAAGTTATCATAGTGTTTAATGAGCACACTTACTGGTCTAACACAGCACATCAGAGCAGTGCAATTATTACAAACAACCTGCATTAATAACATGGAGTTATATTTTGTTGGTAATTGCCTTGTAATAATACCACTAATTCTGAAGTTACCAGAAATCTGGAGCCTTTTACTACATGTATTATTACATTGAATGAATGTATAAATATTTGCACTCCTGGTTACCAGTAAAGAAACAAACTTCTGGCAAAGTACCATTGTTTATTGCTTTCTCATCCATTCTTTTACATTTCCTGAGGAAAGTAATAAGATAACAGGCGTCATAGCTACCTATCAGGATAAAAAATGTCCTAAATGCTTTTTTATTTCCACAGCAGTAGAATGAAAAGTAGCCAGTGCCACTCTTAGAAAAGCTGTATTGAACAGCACCTTCCTGTTAAACAAATTCTGGTGTATTACTTCCTAGTTTTTAAAATTTTCCAAAAACACCTTCCTGCCTACTGCATTATGCTTCCCAAACTTGAGCACAGAGGATATACTTCAGCATGTTCTTCTCTGCTCTGGATTCTCCTGTGAAGACTATAACTCCTCAACAATTCCTTTTTAGAATATTCAGAGAAATACAGAATATGGTATTTTGTGGTCGAGGTATCATGAAGGCTGTGTATCACCTGAACTGATATGCTACACATCAGAATACAGTTAATACAGGTATCGTGGTGGAGGTAGAAACTTTATGTGGTAATGGACTAACAAAAGAGCAGTTTATCAGCCTGGAGAACACTAAGGTTCCAATTAACTCCTCTCCATGGGTTTATGCATTTCCTTCTAACTTTTCAACATCATGGACATCCTTCAGGCTATTTTCTTGGATAGAGAAAGAGGAATAAAAAAAACCAACAAACCAAATTCCCATGATTAGTCTTCTAGGTATGTAAATACTTTAAAGCTTTCAATCAACGAGTTACAGACTGAATGCAGAACTAATATACCATTTCCTTATTTCACCTAAATTTTAAGCCCAAAAGCACCGAAGCAATGACAGAGCTACAGAAAGCCAAGTACAGATACAGTCCTTGCTCAAATTGACCTGACAGTAAATGTCAAGTTTCCTACTGTGGACTATAAGATTTAATTCTGAATGGTACTCTTAAAAAAGTGGAGAGTAAAAACATCTGTGTGGAAGTTTTTGTCATACATAAGGCAAGGCTGTATTCCCTCTTTCAAAAGGGGGTGGATTGTTTTGTGAGTTCCCTCATTTCCCATTCCTCCTCTACAAGGATCTTTCAGACATGTCTCAAAGACAAACCACCAGCTATAAACAGAATTTTGAGATGGGGAATACAAGCAGACGTTTTCTTCATAGATTCGTAAGGTTAAGAAAAGCCAACATTAAATTCTTTAAAATGCATCAAGAACAATCACTAAATGCCAGATCTTTTAGCTAAGCTGTGGTTAACCCTATCCATTCCACAAACATAGAATAAAATGTGGGTATAAATGCAAATGGTTTATGGAATGCCCAGGAAGTCGTGTTATTTACTAATTCAGTCTCCTGTAACGAGCCAGTGAAAAACTGATTAAGGCTAATCCTACAAAAAGCAGCATACTATTCCAAATACATTGTTTCCTACCTTTACCTGTTGTGTCTCTCTCTGGTGCAAAGGCTGTTTAGTTATTTGGATAGGATAGGAGATAATAATCAGGCTGAGTCTCTACAGCTATGGTTAAAGACATTCAGCTGGCATATAGATTAAAACCAGAATACCCACTTCACTAATGTCTGACCTGAACTTAGGTTCTTTTTTCCTCATAAAACTTTTAAAGTTTTATGACTCATCCCATTAACGGAGAACTTTGAAAATTTCATCAAGGGAACAACTCTTAAAAAAAATAACTGTACCATCATCATATTCTTCTTCCTAAAAGACATTAAAATTCCTTATCTATTCTTTATTAGGTTATGGACTATTTATTTTTGCATGTGCATCTGATATATGCAAAATCAAGGCAAAAAACACTGCTAGCTTATGCAAAGTATGGTTAATTGGAAAATAATAAGGCTAATACGTTAGGTTTGAAATGAGTTCTGATTGACTTCTTTCTGAGTAGGCATCATTTCACTGACTTCATATGAGTTTGTATTTTCCAGAGGGACCACATAATAAGTTTAGTTGGAATTACAAAGTTTTAATTGTATTTTTAAAGACATTACCTTATAACAATACCACCACTTCTGAAGCTACCAGAAACTTGGAGCCTTTGAATGCATATATTATTTCATTGAACCAATGTCGCTATTGTATTTTAATAATTTATGATTAGCCATTGATTATAGTGCAATAAATAAATAAATAAATAAATAAATAAATAAATAAATATTTTTTTATTTGTTAATGTGTTCTTTGAAATGTTTTTCATAATACTGCATTAAGGATATGAAGAGAATTTTTTTTTTAACTTTTGATCACTGTATTCAAACCACCTCTACTGTTTTATCAAATACTTCCAATAATTCAGTGGACAAGAACTTATATTGTTTTCCTTTATACAAAACAAAACTTAGCAGGTATTTTCCTGCAAAAATAAATTCCTTTTAATTACTTGTATTTTAAATCAATTCCTTTCTCTAAGTAGTGATGCCTAATCTTCAAAGACCTGAGAGTTTTTACTTCAAATAAGCCCTCAAAAGTCAACGCATTTTAAAAAACAGACCTTTTGAATAGTCACTTTCATCTCCAGTTAATCTTATTACTGATTTTATTGTGCCTAGGAGATCTTTCTATAAAAAATTCTTCATAATTTTGAAGTTTTCTTTTTAGATCTGTCCATGTTTTATTGGTTTTTTGGCAGGAGGGGAAGAGCAGCATCTCAATCTTGATCTTCCATTTCCCATACTCCCTGTGATGGCTTTTATTATCCACTTTAGATTTTGCTTTTACTCTTCCAGTTTACGTTGATGCCTTAGAAAGTCGACCTGGAACAGAGACTGGACAGGGCTAGAGAATAAAGTAGGTCTTTATTGAAAAGCCTCCAGGATCTACCTCGGGCAAGACAGAAGCCTGACCAAGGCTGCACCCAGGGTGGACCAGGAGCCAACAGAAAAATGGCTGCCTGGTCACGAGATGTTACATTTTTATAAGTTTTGGTCCATTTGCATATTGGAGTTTAATTGTCCAATTGCAGCTTCAGGTTGTGTGGTTCTGTCTTTCTTGTTCCTCCCTCTGGTCCTCTGTTGTTGATGCTTTTGGGTCCGACGGTTGTCCTTGGTCCTCAGCAAGAAAAGGATTTGTTTTGTCTACCTACCCTGTGAGGAGTGTTCACTAGCTTTTAATATGAGGCTCAAAACTACATCCCTATGCAGCACAGAATCTAAAATATGAAAGCTACAACTTAAGGCATCAACGTCAGTAGAGTAGTTTACATCTACTCTACTGACCAAAAGCCTCAAAATGAGTTGTCTTTTTTTTTTTTTGTAGAAATTAACCACTCTCTTTGAGTGAGAAAAAATATAAAGCTAACCTCTATGTAGTTTGAAACTATTATCATATTCTAGTAACAATTTCTTTAAATGATCAGATTAGCTACTTCAAGTTTATTGTAAAAATGCTACCTGTTACCATGCAAAATCTAAACATGAATATTGGACAACTATAACCTACTGTGTATTTGTTTGTTTTTTTTTTTCCTTAGAACACAATTTAATAACAATAAACACAGAGACTGGATTTTTCTTCATGAGCTAAAAATTTTGCATTTCTTTTATAGTCACTGTAAAGAAATAAAAACGTATCACTGAAAATGAGTAAACACATGAGGGCTCAGTTCATTAGCCCAACATTAAGCATGTCTCTTAAGATGAGAATTGTACCCTACAATCCTTATTTCTCTCAACAGATTGTAAAAGGACAAGCTTCAGTAGCTTAAGTACAGATACCTAGAATTAGCTAGAAAATGCCTTCCCAAAGTTAGGTTCTTTTGCATTCACTCTGGTTCTGATTAATATTGATTTTTATTTTTAGATAAGGGTTAAATACCTTTCAGTGTACTTCACAGTCTTATTGTCAGTATCACTAATGACTTCTTGCAGTAAAAACTAGAGGGGGCACTTGCAAATACAGCTAATAAGACCTGTAAAATGGAATTCATGTTGTGTCAGAGCCCTAGTTTGCTGGGGAAGAAATCATTCCTATTTTCCATATCTGTGACAGAGAAAATGGCCGCTGGTGAAAAAAGAATTGGGAAAGTCTGTAAATCCCACAGTGTCTTTTATTATCAAACTGTCTTGGTATCTTTTTGACCTGTTTCTCCTTTTAGATTTTGAATACAAAACTAAATGTAAAACTAAAACAACCCTAAACTTTCATAGACATTACATGGATAAGGAAATATTTCACTGAATCAAAAAGGACTTGTAAAACACTTTTTAAATCTACTTATGAAAGAATCTGTCCTTTGTCAAAGTTGTGAATCATATCAGACTGTTATCTTTCTATTTCTTAAACAGACTATAACCATGATAAATGTCACACTTTGATTTACTCAAAGGTGATTGATACTCAAAGGTAGCTCTTGGGCCTGTCATGCATCTCCAGTCTTTATTATATTCTTTTAGAAAATCAAAGTGTGTGTGATCTCCTGAGAGTTCCCTTTGCAACCTGTGTAGAGACTTAAATTAGATTAGTTTCATATTTGTGTCTTCCACTATTAATGATTATAACTGCAATGCCTTGACTAATCTGCTTCTCAGTAATTCATGTTCAAACCATTTGCTAACTTTTAAATAAAAGAGAATCAATTAATTTTTGTTTGTTACAGAAACTTAACACTATCTTTTTTTTCCCCAAAAAACAATGTGTAAGGGAGATACAAGCCTGAGAAAGATCTAGATCTTAAAATCAGCAAAACTTGTGTGAATATATATATCTACACACTTATACACATCATCAGAAGTTCCCTAAGAAAGAGTGAAACTATTGAAAATACTCAGTTATTAACTGTATTCTGTAAGAAAATGTACCTGGAAGGCAGCAAGTGGACTTTACTTTTTCTTCTATTATTTTAAAGGGAAGTGGTTAGGTATAATTCCAATCTGGTTTAGGATTGTAATGTCTCGTTTCTACAATTAGTCCAATAATAGTACTGATTTTAAGGTTCTGGGATGAAATGTACAGAAAAGGTTTTTGCAAGGCTTTGTGGAAAAGTTTTTTGCAAGGCAAAACCTAGAGCAGACACCTAATTGGAGGGGTGGGACAGTTGCTGAGACATGCTGTCATTTTAGCAGAACATTTTAGGAGTCTGTTTCTATATGTCGTCCCTGGTTTATTTTGATTGTATGAACTCTGCTTCCAGTGTCTATAGCAGCATCTAGCACACATTTATTAAATCTTGTACTCTAGATACCTACATTTAGGTGAATTAAACTGGACATAAATTCCAGTTGTTGGCTTTTCAAAGGCTGGCTAACTAGAACCATTTTCCCAGATATTGGCCAGTAGCAAAGAGGTTAGACATGTTTAACATGAGATATTTTCCTTATTTAGAGCCTCATTAAGCAGACACTTCTCAAGGCCAGTAGGTGTGCTTAAGGGAGGGGAGATCTCCTGCTTCATTGTGATATACCCAGTTGCAGAAAGAGAGGGTTATGCCGCAGCTCAATAGACACAGACTCCATCAAGGCATCCTTTGTGGAACCATTTAGTCACTAGCGTTTTTTATGTCAAGCCCATTACGTCTCTGAAACATGGATCTCTTCTCACACTTGGATTCCTTTCTCAAGTTCATGCCACCTGCAGTCATCCCCAGATAAATACTTTTACAGCACAGGTTGAATTTAGGGCCTCCTGAGTAGCTGCTACATTTCTCATACAGGAATATGATTTGGGCATGTTATAAACATGGAGAGACCATATGGAAAGATGGGTCAGATTTCTAGAAGGGTCATGAAACCTGTGTTTTTATTTTATTATCACTAATGCCCTAAGGATTATGAGCATTAAAAAATCAATGTCATTTTAATTCAGGGACAAAATGTCTCTGAGACCAAACCTGGAGAAGCAAAAATGTAGCCTTGAGAACAGGGATATGATGAAAAAAAATGTCTAAGAATAAGAACTACCAAACAGAGAATTTTTTGAGGAAAATGTTTGATTGAGATGTCCGAATGAGAGCAAGTCTGAATAGGGAAGGATGTGAGAGATAAATGCAGAAATGTTCTTGTACACTACCTTTACCATGTCTCTTCTACCATTTTTAATTTTTTTCTCAATGTTCATAGTCTTAAATAGAAATGCTCATAAATGTAAGTCTGCATCTCTGAGGCCAAAGAGTGGATCCTGTCACTAGCTTTGGGATGTGAGAAACACAGTTTATGGCTCTTGCACAGCTGGTAGTGACGAAGAAAGTATAACACTCTTAAGAGAATCTTAAGGATTGTAACAGTGACATTTGGAAAATATGTCAGTTGCTAGAGTGGAGACAGCTAGCTGTTAAAAAAAAACTACTTCTGAAGTGTCAGAGAGCAAAACCAGAATGTGGGTTGTTTTAAAAGGAAGCAGCTACATATAAGCTAAATAGCTGCAAAATAGTAATTTACTACATATTGTGTTGTTGGCTTATCTGTATAAACAGTCAGAAAAAAAAACCCCAAAAAACAAAAGAACTATTAGTTATTTCCTAATAAAATTGTGCAGCAAAAGCTAGTTGTAGACAAAAATATTGATCATGTATTGTGGCTTGTAGAAGACCTTGAGATTTCTTAAAACATTTATTGTTTGTTAAGGGTTTGCTGTTAGCAAAAAGTGCACATCAGGGATTTTGTTTTCAATAACTGAAAATGCCTACTCATATATTTAAATGAAGATAATAAGGAAGGATAATAGGTTTGTTTCCTGGTTACAATTTACTTATCTCTGGTAGTTCCAAGACTTAGACACATAAGACCCCTAGACTCAACTCAAATACAGGCAAACTAAGAGTACAGACTCTTAATTAAATTAATTTGCAAATTAATTTAGCTGAGAAGGTGGTCTCTGCTACCCACCTTGCCCATCCTCTGGAGCTGTATCTCTTCTAACCACTATAGTAGAACCACAAATGATGCTGTTTGATACAGACCAAAACTTTGAGGCAAATTGAAAATGCTTCTGCTATATATTAATATGGATGTGCAGGGTTGATTTGGTTGATTGCCAGATAGCCACTAAGCTGTTTTCTAACTCCCTATCCTCAACAAATAATAAAAAGAAAAAGTGTGATAAGACAAAATCATTCTTGTGTCAAGATAAAATCAGAAAGATCACTTACTAATTAACATCACAAAAATGAAAAGGCTCAACTTGAAGAAAGTTCATTTCTTGCCAATTAAAATTGAGTCACAGCTTCACCCCCATCTTTTCAATCATATCACCTACTTCTTTTCAATCTATGTTATTGCTTCATTCCCAGCTTCTTTGCCTCGTTTTGACATCGAGTGTTGCAGGAGTGACAAAGAGAGAGGATTGATTGCAGCCAGCTCTTAACAGTTCCTTTCTGCTGCCTTTTCTCCCCACATTTTCTTTTCTGTGCCAGCGTGGGTCCTCTCCAAAAGCTGCAGGTTGCTCCAGGGCACATCCACCTATTCCAACATGAAGACCTCGTCAGGCTGCAGTGTAATAATCAGCTGCTCTCTATGTGCTGCAGGGGAGTCTTTGCTGTGGTGCCTGGAGCACCTCTTCCTTCTCCTTCTCTCTTTTCACCTTGGTGTTCAGAAGGTTGTTCCTCTCAGTTTCTCCCACTTCCACCACCCTCACCTCCTCCTTCTCAGTGATAAGCAGAATTTTGCCCTTTTTAAAACACATTTTCCCTGAGGCACCACAGTCCTGACTGGTGAGGCTAAGCTGTGCCCTGGGATGGATCTGCTGAATCCTGCTGAAAATGCTGTGTCATGTGTGAGGTGTAATATAATGTATGAGCAAAATCGTGCTGAAACTACAGTATTTTGTCTGATGAAAATCCCAGTGACTTGCATTGATGATAAGATAAATATTAGTCTGCAAAAAGTGTATTCCAGGGGATTTTCGTTGGGCACCTCTGACAAGGAGGGAAACATGTATTAGCATGCAAAAGAAGATAAGACCAATGAAAGAAAGCAAGAGACCCCAGTATCCCGAAAAGCCTGAAAACATATAAAAAGGACTCTGTGATAGCTGTGCTTTGTAAGTCACGGTGGAGTGGAGCAAAGAATCCCTCCCTGTCTCACCCAGTGCTGATTGCCTTGCTCAGCACCTGTTTGATCTTTGCTTGTGACTTTTATGATTTTATTTTGATTATGGAATAAATTTTCTTTATTGATCAAATTGACTAATTCATTTATAACAGAGGCTCCCAGTCTCTCCTCACAGATGCCACCCCCACAGCCCCCACTGCCAGCACTGGGCACATAAACCCAGTGCAATTGCACGCTGGGCATGGGGGAGTCCTGTCTTCATCAAGAGGGAACCACTTTTGGAAGTCGGGCCAAGGGGACAGGCTGAGTTTAATCGCTAGCTGTGGTTGTGAGCCAGCTCTCTGGCCAGTCCTGTAGACTCAGCTGAGAGTCTTCTGCTGCACACATACGCAGTGGTTTGGCCTGGCGAGGGCAAAATCTGTTAGTTTTCCTACAATTCTCTCTGCAGTAAGTTACCAAATGTTTGCTTGTAGATCTGCTTAAGTACACTCAGGACTTCAGCTGCTCCTGCTGCTGTATCAAGTATTTTGATAGACTCAGGATTAGGTCCTTTGAAACAGTCACTAACTACCAAAATCCCAGTAGCTTTACATTGTGAAAAATAGCCCCGTGATTGATACGGGTGTTAACAACTTCCACAAAAAAGGGAAAAATTCAATAGATAGTAGAAAATAATGTAACTTCTCACAACCTGTGTTCAGAACCTGTGTGCCATTTCAGGCTCTTACGAGTAGACTGAAAAGTTGCTGCTTCTCAAGATTCACTTCTTATGTGAATGCACTGAGCAAGATGTGTGATGCATAATGGCATAGAATACATCATGGAAAAGGAAAATATATAATTCAAGGGATTGTGATTAAGAGCTGTGAGCTCAGTAACATTTTTATGTAGTTATAAAGTAGTTTTCTAGTAAAATTTCAAACGTAATATTCAGTTCATTAACAACTCTCATTATCCTCAAATCCATAAACTTATTTTACTGTATAGCAATTTCTAAGAAATGTAAGTCATAAAATGTAGGAGAAAATGTTTAGATATGGATTCAAAAAGAGAACAATCGGATTTTGTTTTTCTTCTAGTTAGTGCTATCTATTGCCTTTTTTCTTCCTTTTTTATTGCTCCTTCTTTTTCCTAATTAACTACCATTTGTCATTTTATGCCAACTGACATAATTGTAAGTCATTATGCAGGATACTAATAGCCTTAGAAGCAGTTGCCTCACACATAAACTCTTGTGTCCAAACGGCCACTTAGCAAAGAAGTGGATTTTAATTTCTCACCATTCATTACTATTTCAATTGCTCTAAACAGAATAATTAAAGAGTAGCAGGTGCTTTTTTTTTTCAATTCTTTAGTCTTGTTTCTTAACTTACCTTTTTAAACAGCAGTGTTCTTTCTACAGAAAGAAGGCAATTAATTCTTCTGTATGCCAGAAGATGCCACTGTAGCACTCGCTTACAAACAGTACAGACTGATGACAGGGGAGAAGGACATGAATATTATCAGATGCAGCATCTGATTGATTGCACCTGAGAAGATATTACTGTGAGTATCCTAAAAGTACAGGGTCTTAATCTGGTGAGAGAATGAGATTCTGCAACATTTATTTATTAAAAATAATAATAATAAAAAAGAACAACTACATATTGGGAATTAAAGGAAACAGTTATTTTATGGCATAATTTCATAAACTGCAATCCTGGTCCTGTATTTACTGCTTTGGATATTTATGTGCTACAGCAGTGTACCAAACACTAATATGAGTACATGCTCTTTCTCCGAAGGATTTTTCTAGAAAGGATTTTCCTGCTGTTTAATATACCATATAAATCACTTTGAAAAAATAGTGTTCTTAGGTTGCTATTTCATTTTCTTCTGTATCCAGTTAATCGCAGAGAGGTTTGAGATCATCTGTCTACTTCAGTGTCATGGTTCTTTTTTTTTCCTTTTTTTTTCTACTTTAAAAATTCTTGTAGTGAGCAGTCCATCACTAGGTTTAGAAAGTAGGTTTTCCCCAGGTGATAAAGAAACAGGGAAGCCAGAAAATATTTCCCCAGAAGGTCTACCTAAAGGAATGTTTTATTTTATTTTGATTTATTTTATTTTAGGAACAATTTGAACATTTTACCTCTTGAAAGCTATGCTACTTGCTGGTGACAGGGGAGAAGAGGAAGGAAGGTTACTGTGCAACTCTGTGATGGTCAAAAAAGGGTTCAAATTGATAATCTATAAAGAATTACAATCAGAAGAAGCACTTTAAAAGCACTTTATTTGAACAAGCTCTCTATTAATTGCTTGTCCTCAGGGTGTCTACATAAGAAAGTGAGCAAAGTGTGTGTGCACCTAAGTTTTCCAATGGGACACTGCAATCCACTGTCAAATGTGAGTGCCATCAAATGGACAATCAGAACTGTGCAGGTTCTTCTGCCACAAAAGCTGGAAAAATTACTCACAAGCACTCTACAATGCAAATTTTATGCCATGTATTATCAATATTCTCTTTTTTCAATTAATGTTTAAAAACCTCATGTCTTGAGATCAAGCAGGTTTGTCAGCTAGACTTAAGAATTTTCCAGTTCTAGTGACTGGCCACCAGAGAGGTGTTACCTCTTTTATTATAAGATTTTGAGCCTGACCCTTCACCAAGTTGTTCACCCATCACGTTGTGTACGTGTCTAGCTGGATGCTGGATATTTTATTCACAAAAGTTCTCTGAGAGATAGTATCAAAAGCTTTTCTAAAATCCCAAACACCCAGCCTTCCCTTTGTCTGCTGGTCATAAGTGGTTTGTTTCTACATCCAGCATATCTATTCAGCCTGCTCAGTGTACTCAGTAGCTCCTCTGTTAGTAATTGTCTCTTTAATGAAACAAGGGAATTTGTCATCAGAATTCCTAAGTTACCATGAGGCTTAAAAGCCTGGTCTCTGTGCTATGGCTTTGAAAGGCACATTGAGCTCCACTAGGGGGTGGGGAAATTGGGGATGTCTTTTACACTGAAATTTATGCCTTCTTACTTGTCTTCGTGAAACACTAGCTGATCATTCTGTCCTTTGTTTCAAATTTCTCAAGAAGTATGTAGGGAGGAATGAGAAAGGATATTTAGTCAAGTGACAGGTTACTGTAGAGTTGATTACCATGAGGTGAAACAACTCATATACCTGTCTATTGTTATTTTTGATTAAACATCTATCATAAGTTTTTGCTGAAACAATCAAATGACTTGAATACACCTGTGAAATTGGTCTAATAATAGCAAAAGGTCAGTTCTACGGACTAAGCATTAGCGTTCTTACTGGACCCAAAAATAAAATGTTAAATAGTAATTACACCTTGAGACTTCATTTTGCTTAGTATTGTTTTAAAACTTACTTCTCCATAGCATCTCATTTTTGCATCTTTTTTGTTTTGTGAACACTAAAATACACCCTACAGTTGAGCACTTATATTTTTAACTTATAATTGTATAATTAAAAGGTGAAAGTGCATGTTAAATGCATCAGCAGAGTACATTTTTGGCAATGAAGGTGAAGTATATAAAATGTGTATCCCATCTGCTAGAAATATAGGTTTTTTTCACCAGTAATTACAACAATTTTATCTGGGAAACAGGATTTATTCTACCCTAAATACAGCTAAAAATAACTGTGAATAAAGGTATATTTGGAATTAAATGGAACCCCCACAAAACTTAATTTTGATTTTAGCAAAAAACTAACTTAATTTCTATCACAAATCCCTAGTTTTTGTGTTTATTGATATTCACATGCATTATTCAGAAGCACCAAATACTATGTGAGAGGCAAAGCACAGTGTGGCTGAGGCATTTAGTATGCAATAGAGAATTTTTTGATGACTCATAGGTAGGGCCAGTGATATAGGCAGTGAATATTATGTCATTGTGGATATCAGTGTTGCAACAACAAACTGCTTATTCCTGTTTTGCTGCACTGAATTCATCTTTATCTATAAAAAAGTATGATGGATCCAAAATCATTTTGTGATGAAGCATTTAGTCACAGCTGTGCCCACATCTTTTTTTGAAAAACATCACTGGTAAATATTATGATAAAATGTTGAAAGTAATTAAAATTAAATACTTTTATGCACCACTTCTGAACACTCCTTTTTATTAAATAATCTAAATTTAACTATGTAACGAGTTGACTGTGCCTGGATTCCATGTGCCCACCAAAGTCACTCTATTATTCCTCTCCTCATCAGGACAGGAGAGAGAAAATAAAAGGAAGTCTCATACATTGAGATAAGGACAGGGATAGGTCCCTCACTCATTACCATCAGGGGCAAAATGGACGTGACTTGGAGACACTATTAAAACTTAATACCCATGAAATCAGAATAGGGTAATGAGAAATGAATCCTACCTTTAAAACCATTGCCCCTCTTTTCCCTTCTTCCTGGCCTCAACTTATTTTCTCTACCTCTCTTTTCACCAGCAATGCAGGGGCACCAGGGATGGGGGCTGTGATCAATTCATCATGTCTGCCATTCCTTCCTCCCCAGAGGAAGGGCTCCTCACAGACTTCCCCTGCTCCATTCCGTGCGTGGGTCCCTTCCATGGGCATGTGTGGGTCCCTTCCATGGGCATATTCCTTTACTGCTCCAGCATGGATTCCCCATGGGATCACAAGTCCTGCCAGTAAACCTTCTCCACCAGGGGCTCCTCTTTCCTTGAGGACACAGGTCCTGCCAGGACCATCAGCTCCTTGAGGTATCCATTTGTTGCAGCATGGGGTCTTCCATGCACTGCCAGTGGATGTCTGCTGTTCCACCATGGACTTCCACTGGCTGCAGAGGCACGTCCTGGCTCACAGGGTCTGTACCATGGGAATCTCTGATCCAGCACACAGAGCAGCTCCTGCCCATCCTTCTGCACTGACCTTGGTGTCTGCAGAGCTGTTTCTCTCACATATTCTCCCTCTCCCACTGCCATGGCAGTGGGCTTTTTTCACCCACTTTAAATAACATTATCCCAGAGGTACTAGCCCTGCCACTGGGCTCTGCCTTGGCTACCTTGGAACCAGCTCACATTGTTCCTGTCAGACAGTGGGGGAAGTTTCTGGCAGCATCTTACAGTAACCACCCCTGTAGGCCCCCTGCTACCAAACCCGGGTGATGCAAATCTAACATACACTAATATTTTATTAAAATGTAACAGAAATATAAGGCAGAAAGCAAGAGAAACATGAATATACTTTAAGTTAAATTTTCTAGTGTGTTTGGGAGCTGATTTTGATAATCAGCTAAACCAGTGGTTTACATACAGGACTGAAGTATGGCCATATAGCATATTTTATTCAGGCTGTGTGATATGTCACTGTTGTGTGCTATCTCATGGCATCATGTGTGGAAGCATGCTGCTTTTTCATTCTGTGATCTTTCTCTTTTTTTGCCTGTTTGTTTTAAAAAGTTCAATAATTATCAAGAATACCTTTTTCCTTTGGATTTTTCTTTGGATAGAAAGATATCCTGCAAATGTATTCTTAGATTATATACAGGGGTTTTTTTATCCAGTAATTTAGTCAATATTTAAAACTGTAAATATAATTTTTTGAATAATAGTATATTTAGCATACAAGGAGACTTACCAATTAGTAGCTTACATAATCCTCAGTCTTGAGAATGGTCATTCTCATATTAAAAGATTAGAGAAAATTATTTTCTCGAATTATCTATTCTTGCCTGCAATATGAATTTTTTTTTCTTATCACAGAAAATCTGCAATCATTAGCATATTAGTTTTCCTTATATTATCTGTGATTCATTTCTGCTGTTCTCTAAATATTTAGTGACTCTTTCTTCAGGTTTGTGTACACTTTCACTTGGAATACAAACTGGCACTGAAATAACCTCTTTTTTTAATTAATGGAAGTACATGTCTCATTATTTTCTTGAGAACAGTAAGAAGCAAATAGCAGATTTCTTTGTTTTTTCCATAATTCAGGACATCTGTCTTGAAAGTGCTCTGTCCCTTCATTCTTTTTTCTGAAGTATATTAGCAGTATCTTTCCTCACCATACCCTTTGCTTTCCCACTGTCTTCTCTGACTGTTCCTGGCACAGAAAATTTCAGTTTCACCCATCTATCTGAAGCCAACTACTTGCTCTCCTTTGGTCTGGGCATAATCTCAGGGCTGTCATATTATGCATGAGGAATCCCTCATGCTGCTTTAACAAGGTTTCACTGAATATACATTACAAAAATTTACAGTTCAAAAATTGGATTTTGAATAGGTTTGAATTTCCTCCTGAGTATTTTAATGCATTTTGTTTGCTTTTATTCCACTTTTATTGTTATAATAATTTAAATTTTTCAAATTTCCTCCACAGCAATAAGCAATGCTAAAAATATATTAAAGGCCATCTTCCTGTGACCCCATGACTCATGAAGCTCTGCCTTTACAAGGGCAGTAAATATTCGGAAACTGATCATTTGAGACAGCTGACATAACTTTAGCTGCCTTAATCCTTTCAACAGACTTGGGGAGCAGAGAGAAATACAGCCCTGGTCATAACCCTTACTTTATCTATTCCTATTCTCAATTACTTTTACAGTCAGTGAGAATAAGGACAAGAAAGGAGGAAGGGAATATTACATACTGCGGTATTACCATGCATTCATATGTGGGCAAGAACCCCCATTCCTAAGCAAAAGGCACCATCCCCAACTTGAGTAAATATTGGTGTATAAATTTGTTATATTGATCATATTGTTGAATTCAGTGAATATAGAACACAGACATCTGCTCTCTTAACCTGTATAAACAAAAAACCAGTTTTCTGCCAAGAATTTTAAGAACTGAAGAAATAGCTAATGGATTTCTGCTCCTTATTTCATACTTTCAGAGTCTGGAAACTGGTTTTGTAAAAATGATCAGGTCTTGTATTTTTCTTTTATGTGTATTTAGCTGAGCCATACAGTATGTAGAATGAAAACTGTTGGCTTGTTTGGTCTGAGTACCCTTTCCATTGCAAAAAGCAATCAAATTATTGTTTTAGCACTTTTAATATCAAATATTGATTCCTCCACTAAATTAATTTCAACTACCAGGCTCTTATTCTTTAATTATGAGGCCCAGTAAAAATATAAATCAATAAACCACTAAAGATTTAATTGAATCAACTGTATTGGAATTATTTTATTCTTTACATTGAAATTAATGTCCTATTTATAGTAGTGGCTTTGCAGCATATATGCAATAACATACATTGGCTAAAAACATACATCCTTTTTTGCTTTATACAGCTTAATAAAACACACAGTATGAGGCCTTATAGTAAAAGTAAGACAATGCCTTTTTTACATGAACTGAGATCCACACTGAACAGGAATTTTTTTTTAGGAGAAGGCAGTCAAAGACTGAAAACAAGAGTGACCTTTTCTGTACTTTAAAATTATGTGAATCATCTAAGGCTATATGTTCTCTGATGAAACTATATAAGAGAAAAATGATAAAAAAATATGAAAGATTATTCTGTTTTATTAGCTGATTATTGAAAGGAAAGTTTATTATTCTTTTTACTTATGCTAAGGTTCCTGTATCATGGTTATCACTGGGTCAACAATAACCTTAAGTAACATGGCATAGTTTGTCACATCATAGTTGCTTTTCCATTGTCTCTTCATGGATGAACTATGTATGTATACCAGAATTTTTAATTCTCTGCAAACCAAGATTAAAGAATTGTCTCACGTCTGAAATTTGAGAAGCTGTGCTACTGCTTGCCCTTTATCCAGTTTGGCTAAGGATGTCAGTAAGACTGATGCGACTGAGGTGCCAGACTAGAACGGCGTATTTTCTTCTAACAGCTCTCCCCTGCACAGAATTAAACAAGTTATCTGTTGTGCTTTTTTTGTGCTGGGGTAGAATAAATTTTCTTCATAGTACTTTATAAGGTGCTGTGTTTTGGATTTGTGACCTATATTAATAAAGCAGCAATGTATCAGCTATCAAGTGTCAAGGCCTTTCCTGCTTTTCACAGTGTCCCATCACCCCGGGGGCTGAGGATGCACAGGGCAGGAGCCACAGATGGAACAGCTGATGCCAAGTGACCAAAGGGATATCCCAAACAGTTATGGTGCCATGCTGAGCAATGAAAGTTGTGGAGCGGGAAAGAAGTAGGACAGGGGGCGGGGAGATGTTCAGAGTGATGTGTCTTCCCACTGTTGCACAGAATCCTGGTTTCCTGGAGTTGGCTGGACACCTGTCTGCCCATGGGAAGTGGTGAATGAGTTCCTTGTTTTGCTTTGCATGTGTGCATGGCTTTCACTCTTTCTATTTAACTGTCTTTATCTCAATCCACGTTTTCTCACTTCTATCCTTCTGATTATCTCCATTGACCCACTGGGGAGGGGTGAGCTAGGATCTGTGGAGCTGTGTTTGCTGGCCAGGGTTAGACAACACACCTGCAAAAAAATTGGTCTATTTACTCCCTAAGTGAATATACTGATCTTAGTTTATTTTCCACAGCTCTTTACTATTTATATATCTATATATCTATATGTCTATATGTCTATAGATCTATATACATATATATAGTTTATTTGAAAGCTTGAAGACTGATAGGAATGAATGCATGGTTGAAAATTAAACAATACTTACCCACAATGTATGTATGCAGTTCTTAAAATAAAAAAGCTTGAGTAATACTAAGCCTGGTATCCATCACCTCTTCACATTACTCTGTAAAGCTCAGTATACAGTTTAACATCAAAAGACAAGACACCTATATAGTTTTAAACTCCCGCATAGCAGAAATTAGAGAAAATAATGCATTCAGATGAGATCATTAGAAATGAGAATGGGAAAAATGAATATGAGGAAGTACTATGGCCAGACTAAGTTACTTCAGAGAAATTACTGTTCCTGCTGGTGAGTTTCCCATTCAAAGCCAAACCCAACCAAATTCCTCAAATGCAGTGTGGTATAACATTTTCTAACATATGTAATTAAAGAAATACCAACTTGAATCATATATTTTAGATTTATTTTTATCTTTTCTGATAAGATCTGTCAAAATTTTCAAATCTTCCTTTCCAAAGTGTTAACATTCATTGCCTACAAAATTAAGAGCTGATCTTTCCTTGGTGAGTAATTGAAATAAAATGTCTGCAAAGGAAATCCAGACACAGAAGATGTTAAATTAGTAAGTGGTGGATTTTTTAACCAAATCAGCATACATCTTTTCTTTTAGTGACATTTATAAGCCATAATTGAGTTTTAGGGGTTTGACATATTATCACTTCACATCCGAGTCTTAGCAGGTATTTTTTAGGGTAGGCTGTAAGCCCTTCTCAGATACAAGACAGTATAAATTGTTTTGAACTTAGACTAATTTCAGAAACATCCTTCCTCTGGCACATCATCTTTTATAAGTTAAGAAAAAATCTTCCAGGTGGATCTTCTATCAATAAGGAATGGTTCCAAAGAAGAGAAATCCTGGCTTTTTAGGAGGAGTCTTTGCTTTTTCCAGAGAATGCAATAACTTTTCATTATCTGGTCTCTAAGCTTTTCCTATTTTATTTATTGTTTTATTTGTTTGGGCTTTTTCTGTCCATTTATGTAACACTGAATGTGCAACAACTCACTTGTACAAGTGCTTCAATGTTGTAAAAAAAATTCCAGTCAGAATACAGGCTTTTTCTATTAGTAAATCACTTTATGGATCTCACCATCTCACCTGTAATTCCAGTATTGATGTTGGCTCTTCAGAGACTATTGTGCATGAACACATGAATACATCCAAACCAGAAATTAAATAATCTACTTCCTTCTCTGTTACCCCTTTGTTTTATTTCAAGTAGACTAAAACAGTGCCAACCTTGTACTCCCATGGTATTAAATCACATTTCCTACTTTAAACTTCAGTAAATCACCTAATGCTTCAAAGTCTTGCATTTCTTATCTTACTCTGCCTTATCCTTAATAAATAGCTGTCTCTTTTCAAGGCTTTTACTCCTATATTTTCCTTTTCTGTAGTATCCTTTCCTATTTTCCAGATTATTCTTAAAAAATAGCCTTTATTCTTAAACCCAATTGAAAGACTTCTCCTGTATCTGTTCTATTTGTTTTATCTTGGAGTTTTATGTTTTATCATGGTGACTGTTGTGCTTTTGGCATTTTGACTTTTTTTTTTTCTGCTAAAACATGTCAGTTTGGAGAATCATAGGAAGGAAGTAAGACTTTACTAATTAATCAAAACTAACATCTAAAGGAATTGAACCACTTCTAAAAACACCTTGTCTTCAAATTTATGTGTTTAGATAAATTAAATGTTATTTTTTTTATAGTTCTTAAAGGCACATATGGTGAACTTCAGTAACTGTATTTTACTTCTGTAATTTCTGAAAAGTTAATATAGAGCATTGTTGTACCTGCCTATATGCTGCATAATTAAAATATAGGAAGACCCTCCACAAAATGTATTTGGTAATAAATATTAAGTGAGTGTAAATAAGCCTTTTTCCCTATAGCAGAATTTAGGAGTAATACCTTGAATGCTTAAAAGTTGTCTGATTGAATACGTACATTTATGATGGGAAAATCATCTTGTCCATCACCAAACCTAAAGAGTATTAGACAGATCTGTTTAAGGGCAAGAGAACTCTCCAAAACATTAAGTAACTGAGTTTGTCGTATTTTTGTGTATGCCAATGTGGCCCTATCCTTATAGAACTTTTTAAACCTATCCATATCCCAGAGAAAGGTCTTCAAACAAATGAAGTTATTGAAACCCTGAATTAAATCTCCATATACACTATGCCACTAACATGCTTTTTTTCTGAAGTATCAAATTCCAGAGAGAAAAAAACCCATATGTTAATAACTATATCAACAAGTATAGAAAACTTATTTTTAGAATGAAACAATTACATGAGCATGGATAATCTGAAAGGATGTATCTATATTTATATGGATGTGAAATATATTATTTGAAAAGAAACGTCCTTAATTTTCAAAATTATAATCAAACTTTAGTCCTATTATACATTATACCTTGAAGAACATTATATGTTTAATCTTTATTTCTTTTAATTGAACATAAGAACTGCATCAGAATAAAACTAAAAATCAAATAATGATTAAATAGTCTAGTTATAAAAGATATAAACAAGTGCAATAAAATCTACAAATAAATATAAATTTAAGTATATCTTGTGTTTGTCTATCAGAAACAAAAGACCCATAAATGGGGAAATTTTTAGCTTTTAATTTGTAGGTTTCTTCTTCTGCTTTAAGGTGCTGGGAGGATTACATTATAGAAATTAGAAAAATCTAGAATATAGACAAAAAATACTCTTCTTTTTGTTGAAGAGTTTTGTTCAGGAGTCACTCGATGATTTATTTTTAAATCTAATGACACAGATTAAGATAAAAATTTTGTAAATTTATTTAAGAATTTTTTTTTGTATTTGTTTCCATTTTGCCAAGAATTTAGCACAATGTCTGTTAGCTACAGGTGCTAATCCAAAAGGAAAGACTATAATAGCAGACTCAGAAATACATGTCAAACTGAATTCAGTGAAAAAATTTTGTATTTTCAGTTGCAAAGTTTGCTATAGATTTCTTGTCACTTGGATCCATACTGATCTGTAGATTTAGTAGACTTGAGGACCTTGATATAACCTGCATTTTGCAAACATTAAAAAACCCAAAATTAATTCTGACTTTTTCTATAATTTAAATATGTATGAGATAGAGCATTTGCTGTATAGCATTTTGCAGGCTGAAAGGGAAGATCTTAATTTAATATGCTACACTTAATATCTAAAAATTTTCAGCTTGTAGAATTCTTTTCTTTCTTTCTTTCAATCCTTTAAAAGGGCAAATGAATGGGTTATTCAATCACTGATGCTATAATTGTCTCAGATTCTATTACAGAGAATATTCTATTTGCTGCTTAATCTCTGTCAGGATTCTTTTCTAAATCCTTGTCTTTGAACAAACTGGTTACATTTTTTATTATATTTACACAGGTCTTTACACACCATTAACTTGCAAAGAAACCAAAATAATGTAAATATATTTGAAAATCTACTTTTCATGTAAAAGAGGTATTTCTGAATTAAATAAAAATAAATCCTTCCCAGAACAGTTTTCTGGCTTTTGAGTAGTTCAGTATTTGTCACTGTATTACAATAGTGATGTTTTTTAGTTTTTAGTTGCTGTCGTTTCTTCTGACAAATGGGTTGTGTAGAAGTTGAAATAAGAAAAAGTCAGTTTTCTGACTAGATAATCATGTAGACTTGTATAGACATGTTTAAAGAAACCAGTTTCAAATATTGTATTTTGCCTTGAACCCTGAGCCTTCTTGCCTTCCTTCTATTTCCTCTCTGCCCTGTGGGAGAGTGAGTGAGAGTCTTGGAAGGGGTTTGGCTGTCGTTGAGGTTAGCCCACCATGAATACATTGTCAGATAATTACCTATACACATCAGTTATAATGCCACAGAATATCTAAACCCCATTCCAATGACGTTTCCTTTTTTTTTTTTTTTTTAATTCCTCTTCTATGTGTTCTTCTTGTGTGTCATTTGTCCCACAAGAAAAATTCTGACATGTTTTGCAGGACCATGACACATTATCACATGGGGTTTTGTTTAATAATGAACCCTGAGCTCTTATTAAAGAGTGACTTAAGATCCAACCTAATGTTATTCTATGTCTTTGGCTACAGGAAAAAGATAATTTTCTTGCAGCTTTTATTTGGCTTACTAAATAAATAAACCATGTGTTATATCACTCTAGAATTTAGCTCTGTGTAGCCACTGTAAGTTATTATGTCCTCATGAATGCCTCCAATATAAAAAAAGATCTTCTCTCTGTGTTGTAAAAATAATGTCCAAAGTTGCAATGTATCATACTGTAAAGGGTCCTAAGATTTTATGCTCAGAGAAAATTGATTTTTTTCCACTCATCAGCATTTTTATAAATCTTTTTGTCTAATACATAAGCAAAATGCAGTCCAAATTTTTTTAGGCAGCTTATGTATAATTAACTTTCAGTTCAAGTACAAAAGAAAATATGAGAGAAAATGTGATTTCTTTAAAAAATTCTTTTCTTGTTCTAACAATGAATATAAGTGATACAAAGTGGAATTTGTCCCAATTTAAAGGTAGTTCCTGAATCTAGAGTACTCTGGATTCACTTTATATTTTATCAAGAAAATTGGATAATTCCAAATTAAGATTTCTTCATCTAAAACTAAGGAATTAATAAAACCTGCATTAATTTTTCTGCTTATGTAGCTATTTTTCTATGATGACAAGAGAGAGACTCTAGATCACTTAGAAAACAGAAGGATATATAAATATATTCCCATTAAAATCTGGCTTCATGCATAAACCTGATTTTCAAAAAATATCTTAGGCATTTTTAGACAACCTTGTCTTTATTTCTAAATGCCCAAGTTTTTGGTTTTCTTCATGGAATATAGGATTCTTATAGACTACATCCTCAGAGATAATTATATGCCTACATATGATTTACTTTTCAAAAAAGGAATCAAATTTCTTTCTGAAAACTTTTATGTGAATTACTAAGTACTGTGTAATAAATATACAGAAAACACTGGAAATAATATATTTTAATTTCTGATGAACCAAAAGCATCAAGAAAACTTTAACCTGCAAAAGGGCTGAGTTTGACTGATAAACAGATTATAGATACATAACATAGAAGTGTATTTCTAAAAAAGAAGCAGGAGATTTGAACTTCCAAATATGTGACGAGGCTAGCAATATCTAACAATAAATATGACGGCTTTTTGCTTATCATTTTTGGTTGGTTTGGCACTTTTTTTCTTTTCAAAGAATTTGATGTTGGTGAAAAAACTATCTGCTTGTAAATCACTGTCTACTGGTTCAGGAACGACAGCTAATAACCAATGCTTTTCCACCAAAGGAAATATTCATATTTTAAAATTAATGACTATAATATCTTGCATGCAGTGTGTTACATAACTATGCATATAAGACTTCCTTTTTAAAAAAAAAAAACTATGTTTGTATTTACTTTATCACACTCTGATAGTGGGGATGTTGGCCAAGTATTCATTACTAATATCTGAGAAGTCCTTTGAGAACTCAGTGTTTATATAAATTTTCTTAGCAACACTGGAGAGCTAAATCTCAAGTACCTTGATGAGGAAATTCTAAGAACATAAGTAAACAGATGGAAAATTATTAATATCTTGAGACTGTTTAATGTAGTATAACAATGGCTCCGAGGCATTTTCTTCATACTTTTGGTATAATTTTTCATTTTTAGTCTCACAGTATAAACATGTATGTTTTCTGTCTGTTCCAGTAAGAACAATTACTACAAGAACCTAATAAATCTAATCTACTCTGTTCCATTTTTTATCCTGGACCCCTCTCAGAACTCGAAGTATTCACATAATTGATTACAAAAGAGATTTCCAACTTAAGCAGGAAATAGTCTTTACTGCTTTGCAAGGATAAACTAGGTATTAATATTACAAATGTAGAAGAATGTTTTACAACCTCAAAGGGACTCCTACAGATTTGACCAGTCAATTATCTGCAGACTTTTAACTGTCTAAAACAGTTCCTCAAAGAAAACAGCTGTCTCATCTTAAGCGTGAGGACACACAATAGAGGCTGTGGAAAGAAACATGCCTTCTATGAATAACATTAATTAATTGAACTATGAAAGAAATAAACTCTTAAGTTGTGTTTATTTTTTCACAGTATTTAATTTACTGTCATGTATCTTTAAGAAAGTTTTTTGTTGAATACAAACCTTAGCCTCTGGTGAAATCTTTTCCCTACTTACATGGACATGATGAACTTACAGCATGTCAAAAAATGTTTGCATTAAGTTTTGCAAAACAGCAATATGTAATTTTTAATTTTTGAAATTGTTTTCCTATTAAAATATTTATTTAAAAGCAAAATATCAGACAATGCTATTAGATTAGGAGACTACAGCACATTCCTAGGTATCAATTAAATTTTAGCCAGATTTCTTTAGCCTTTATACTGTAACCAGTGATTGGACTCTTTGTTTAGTATCAAAATGGGTCTTTTAGACAGAAGCTTTATTTTTATTGCATTTGCAAAGGTTTGCCACATTTTCTTTCTGGATGGGTACTACTCACTCATTCATAAGCCATGTATTTTTGTAAGCCTAAATCTTGTCACGTTGCTCAAGTATTCTATTTTAAAGTAAAGTGCTGACGTAGGCACTGGTGTCGTCTTCTCTCTGGTTACCGGGGAATGGACAAGACAGGACCCAGGGGAATGGCCTGAAATTATGTCAGGGGTGGTTTGTTTGGATGATATAAAAAGGTTCTTCACCCAGAAGGTGGCTGGGCACTGCAACAGGCTCCCCAGGGCCTTCCAAATTCAGGAAGAATTTGGACTAAGTTGTCAGGCATATCAGTGTGATTTCTTGGGGCTGTTCTGTCCTGGGCCAGGAGCTAGACTTCAATGACCCTTTTGATTCCCTTCCAATTCAGGATATTCTATGATTCTAATATGTGTCTGTTCAAGTGGATTGAAATGCTCATTCTTTCCAGTAGAGGCCTATAGTAGATATAATTATTTGTAGAAGTGCTAGTGCTCTCTTGGAAAGTGACAAAACAATGTGGAACACCAGACTTTTAGCTTGTTTCCTCTTTAGTGCAATGTATTATCTTCTGTATTCCTCTTCTAGGATTAGTTCTGTTCTGGTGCCTCTCATTCTGTCTTGATCCACCTTTGCTTTGCAATGATATTGTGAACCACTTTAATGTGCTTGTGCCTTGCTTATGTACGTACTTATGCTGTGCTCCAGCAGCATTTGTCTCTGTGTTCACTCTTTCCATTTTGTAGCCAAGTGTACCTGCTGCCAAGAGCTCTCACAACTGTCTTGTTGTGCTGTCATCTTTCCTACTACTTCATTGACTGCTGTAACTCTTCAGCAGAGAAGGGAATATTTAGTGTTAGAGTACCCTGACACTTCTGAACAATGATCTGGGGAAACAGCACAGATCAGAGAGTTGCTATAGTAGATTTTATTTGCTCTTTTCAGGGTTACTATTTAAGCACTGAACAACAAAGTGAACTATTTTCTTTGCATTTAGTTACTATCATCTACATACTGCAACACTAATAATGATAAGTAGTCAGACAGCAATAAGATTTCTTTCAGCCCTAAATGCATTTGTTGTAATCAGAGAAGATAATTTAGGGTGAAGTAACGATCATTAATCTAGGATGTCTAAACTGTCTGAAGACCTCCAGCTGCTGTGAGAAAATGTGAGCTCTTTTGCTGGAATAGCTCTTTTGCTGTGGAAACTGCTGAGATGAAAAGTTTGGCAATTTCCCTTATTTGGTGAATACTATGCACATAGCCCCCAGTTGGTTCCTTGTGGAGATGTGCCCCGTACTCGGTATGGTTGGTTTATATCACTCCAAGGCTCAATACTTTACAAAGCTGGTTTTTTCCTATCCTTTATAAATTGTGTCATTAGATTATCTTTTAATGTTATTTTCCTTTTTCTGGAATTGTTTGTGAATTGATTTACATACTATCAGATGCAGGTAAATACTGTGCTGTGAAGAGGCTGACCTTTGGCAACATACAACACAAATAGTGAACATTAAATTACCTTTTCCTTTCTCAGTCCTACAAATGTAATGTTATTAGTAGCTAAGGAAATGACATCCATTTAAAAAAAAAGACTTTTATCCTGCTAGTGTCCTTTCAACTTTGTATTTTGCAATTTTTTTTGTCTGTATTCATAGCAGAAAGTAAGTCTTGTGACCTTTATTTGGGTGATTTGGTTTTTTTTTTACAGTGACTTTAATGCAGTAATTCAAATGCAAATGTATAAAATAGCCTGAAAATAAGAGTTGCTCCAAGCAATGCACCCTCTTCAATATTGGTGAGGTTGCAGTATTCTTTGCTCTTATACAATGAATAAATAAACTGAAAGGAGCCAGTTTATAATTGTGAAGCCCCATATGTCTTTGGGGACAGTGCAATGTAAATCTTGTTGAGGATGCAATGAATGTTGTGATATGACATCCCAATAGAAATCAGTGTCTTCTTTACAGAATATGGGATTTATGGCTGTAGGAAACACCTCTTGGAATTGGTAGGAAATCCGGCAGCAGGCACACATCTGTGGTAGCATATGTTTAAATAAAAGCCAAAGACTCACTGAACTTTCATATTAACAGCAGGACAGAGGTGCATCACTTTGAGAGAAACTCCCTGGTGCAAGTGTTCACAACAGAGAAGTTACTGCACATTTTGTTTAGCAAGTTGAGTTCTTGCAACAGAAGCGGTCTCTTAACAGATACTTTAAGAGAGTACAAAACAAGATCGGATCCTATATCTTCCCTCCTGCCCAATGGAAGCCTTCTAGCAAAGTTAAAGCATGCACTCCTTGGACTCGTTGACTGTTTTAGGCCATATTTAACTTCTTTTAAGATAATTATTCACTTAATTTATGTTGAGTTCTCGTCTGTGTTATGGTGTATGGTATAGTTGTTCTGCCATATAGGATGAAGTTTCAGCAGCTCTGTGAGGATCAATTAGGAAAAACAATAGTATTAATTCTGAAAAAACATTATTCCTTTGGTAAAGCATTACATATTTATCTCTACCATTTATTATTATATAATTTATTATATTAGAAATTATTTATTATATAAAATATATATTTATCTCTATATTCTATTATTGTATAATATATCTACCTTTCATTATTATTATAATTAATATATATTACATGTCTTTTATTATTATACATTATTATATTATCTCTAGCTTTTATTTTATATATATTATATTATTTAACTGTTGATATGATAGGGACTTAAAGATCTAATGGTCAACCTTGAAAAATACCCTTTGTACATATGGATATGTTTTTACAGACTAAAAGTCACTGAAGATTTGCTGACACCAAATTGTGGACATATTTAGAAGATTATTAATAATTTAAAATACTTCTGACAATTTTGAAATAACATCAGTCTGTCATGATGAACCTACTGTCATTCAAAAACAGGACAACCATAAAAAGGCACACTGAATCTTTATGTATTTATTAGTTTCTAAAGTGTAAAATAATTTTTAGACTATGATACTTATCTAAACTCCTTTTCTTTCAAAATCCAACACTGAATGAACATATTTTTCTTGATAGTTGAATTACTTTTTTTGTGATTTCTCTTCTCTATGCTGAGCTTTAGACTGAAGAACGTTTACCATATGAACCTCTGAAACCAAGGCTACAGTAAAACTGCTGATACAATGTTAACTACAGCAGCATGAACAATTTAATAGTTATTTTATTCACAATGAAAATACTTCCTAAGACATTTGTAGTGTAGCAGAGAGAGGACTGTGGGCCAAGATTGTGAACTTAATGGTCTTATAAACTGCAGCAATACCTTTGTTTCAACTATAATCTTCCTTCTATTGTTATTCCTCCAAACTGTTAACCTTCTTGTATGTTTTGACCAAAGTTGTTATTCTATATAGTTAGAATTCTTTGAATTCTTCACATCTGCTTGCTTGGTAAGAATACCACAACATGTATGTCTGTGGTTCTTGCCTTTATGGGACATGAGAAAAAAACCTTACAGATGGTAACTTCAATAACTCAAGGCACATTATTATGTTAATAGATTTGTCTTGTATTCTGAAGGCAAATTAAACTGAAATTCGAGAGGAAAGAAAAATGAGAACTGAGTCAGAACAGTTTTGAAGGGAACTGTGCGGTCAGTAAGGTGTCTCAGTTGGGGAAGGAAAGGAAAATGAAGAGAAATTAACCATGATGAGTGGGAGATTTTGGATACCCTAATTATCAGTCTTGGAAGTAAAATCAGAACTGATGTCCTTTATGTATGTCCAGAAAACACTGGGTCTGGGAAATATCTTTGCTGGCAGATGATTTGAGCTTGTTTTGACACATACGATCAATCACAGGATAGATACAAAAAAAAAAATACTGCTTTACTGTTTTTCTCTATGTATTTCACTGTATAGTCCCAGGGACAATGATTATCAAAATAACACAGAGACATTGATATGTAGAAAAATATACATTTCAGATATAATCATTTCAAATCTGCTTAGTCACCGTCCTCACAAGTTTTAAAATTTATGTTTCTCCACAAATTTACATAATTTCTCTAAAGATATCTTTTGCCTTTACTCATCCTTCCCCTTGCCAGGTTTTTAATTTTATTATTGATAAATTCGTATGTTAAAGTACAATTTAGGCCACTTTGCTCTTCTTTGTAGTTCATTAACCTATGCAAAACTATTTTAGGTATAGTGTGCTTAATTTCAATAGAAAAAACACTGTAAAAGATTTCAGGTTTATTCTGAGTTATGTCATGTCAGTGGCATAACTATCAGCTCATTTCTGTATTTTTACTTCAGAAATAGGTTAATTTACCTTAAGAACACTTGTTTAACTTGTGTAGCAGTCAGTGCCACCATATGTATAGGCATAATGTGAATAATTTGTAGGGGCAAGATGGATCTAGATTAAGGTAACAATAATCCCATGTTTATTTTGATGGCTTTCTACAAAGGAAGGAGAGCAAAGTGTTTCTGGTACAAAAAGTCATACACTTTCTGCATAAACAGCTAAACACATGGGAGGATTGGTGAATGGTTGGTGCTACTGTGATCACAGATTCTCAGCCTTAACCTGCCCTTAAGCACGACAGTCCCCCTACTCCTCACATCTACATATTCCACTTCTCCTGTCACATCACAGGACCAAGTGATACAGTGTTCCAGAAATGCTGCTGGCATTCAACACCATCTCACATTGAAAAGTGGACTAGTATGTTCTTATGGATTATGTTTTACATGTTACTGTAGAGACCTGTACGAGTCTCAAACTTTAACTAATTTAAGCAGCAACAACAAAAACTCCAAACCAAAAGCACTAGCATAAATGAAAAGTAAGTAAGAGAACACAAGAATAAGAGAACTTTAGGTCCCTTAGATTCTTGCTATAGGCAGATATCTCAGCAAGGTGTATCTTTCTGTGTCTTTTAATTATATGAATGAACTCAGGATGACAGACAATTTTGTAGAATATTTATAGTTTCAACCGTCTCCTCAGTGCTTTCGATGCACACTTACTATGCTTCATTTGTTCTTCTAAAAAAATCTTACAGAAAGGATTTTGAATATTTTTTTCAATACTGCAACATTTTGGTAAGAAAATGTATAGCAGAAGCAGATAAGATAAAAGGATAATATTTACAGTTGATGGGGATGCTATATCGAGTGTTGCATTTGATATTTCTCAATTGATGCATTTTATTAAGCAAATTCACTTTGTGCAGTGTCTCAAATGCCTTATTTTCAGTGTGCAATGAGGTCTTATATTTTCTTTTCATGGAATAAATCACAATATAATTTCTCAGTTTCTACTTTGTCCTGTCCCATAGGCCATAGTTTTCTATTCTCCTGTCTCTCTTTCCATCCCAAAAACAAAAAGAACCAAAACCTCCAAATGAAAACAAACACTGAAAAAACCCCAACCCTTCTGTAAATGGGTTTATTTTATGAGCTGATAACTTTAATATATTCAAGCAATAGAAATAATTATTCTTTCTCAGATTTAAAAATAAAGTCAAACAGAAATACCTTTGTCAAAGACCAAGTTGAAAGTGACAAATTAGACACAAGTAAAACATTTGGTTTCATGTCATCCTGTCTGTCCTCATGTTAGTGTAGAAATGTTTCTTAAAGGGTATATTAAATGATAAATCCCATTTGGCTTTAATAATTTTAGTAGTGTAATTCCTACTCCTTCTCTTCAGGAATCATTGCATAGCACAGGAAATCTCCTAGGACCCAATTCTGCCAGTCTTACCCTGAACGGTCGTTTAATCCACCATAATCCCATGGAAATAATTTTAGGGATTTGTAGAGGAAGGTGCTAGTCAAAATGAAAGATATGTCCTATACAGACAAGTTATGATTGCTGTTCTTAACTTTCAAAAATAATTTTACTTCTAATGTGTACTCCTTATTCAGAATGTGTTACAGGAAGAGGAGGAAGACAGTTCATTATCTTTTATTATTTACAAATCTCCATAGTTTTCACTTATTTCAAATCATAGGTAGTCAAGGTGATGTAGTAATTTCTCTTATGAATCACTGCTCTTCCCTGTTCATTGACTGGCCAAACATTTTAGTTCTCTGATTAAGGTTCCTTTATCTATGTGTGGAAATCTGAAGGAAAAAGAATTATCTCAGTCATTTCCAAAATTTTTACCCACTAATTGTTCCATAAAAAATGTCTGGAAAGAGTTCTACAATTTGAAGCAGTTCATGTGTTGATTATCAGTAAACTCAATGTGTGTCAATCCATCCAGATCTGACTTATTTGAAACACTAACCCCTTAAAACCTAATGAGTCCCTAAGCAGTAAATTTCAACACAGTAACACGATTTTCCTGGCGGTGTACTCTTAATATGTATGTAAGTGCAAAGCTAATTCTCCACGCAGAGCATGGTGCAACTTAAGTAGAAATACCTACAATTTCTTCTCTAGGGGAATACTTGTTGGATTTGAAGCAGGAGACCAGAACAGGAGACAAGATAAGATAATTATACTTGCATTTCTCACTTTTACTACTCATTAAATGTTCATCTTATTTCATTTGACAAGGTAGGCAAGATACCGTCTCCCATTTTATAAATGTTGCAGAGGCATTTCTCATTCTTTAACCACACTGCTTCTGAAATGAAGATACTCATTCAGAATACTTTAAAAGATCTGTTGATTATATTCCTTTTCAAAGCCAAATAAATATCATTGACAAAATTCTGCTTTCTATCAACGTTTCTAGTTCTGGAACATCAGCATATTTACCTATAATGCACAGAGAAGAAAATATCCTCAAGCCATGACCCTATTTCCCCAGGGGGCTTTCTGGAGGAAACAAGTGTGTTAAATGCTCACTTAATTCTGCTGACATTTTAGTTCCAAAAACCCAGACAATCTACTTTCTTCTTTCAGGCTTGAATCCTCACTCCTAGTTTTCCTGAATACAGTATGTAATTACTTTTGAATTACTGCAGTGATTTCCTTCAAGAACACCTGGTGGATGATACCTCATATTTATCCATCCCTGCAGGGACAGATAAATACCAGGTATTCCCATGAAGGGGACATGTGGGCAGAATTACACTTCACCTATATATGCATTGCTGTTCTACACTACTTCAATATGAGATATTTTCCCAGGTGCCCCAACAGAGCTAAATCTCTGTCTGTCTTAAACACAGAGCAGAGATTTTGAGTTTTCTTAAATAGAAAACTTGGAAACAATAGGGACTTCCATTTTCAATAGCTATTTCATTTTAATTTTGCTTGAATATCTAGTCCATCCTAACATAATCTCTCATTTCAGAGGCTTTCTTGTGAAGGCCTTAATATCCATGAATCAACTGCTACATTATTTCCTAACACAAATAACAACTGAAGTCATCAGTGGATGAGAAAGCACAGAATGAAAAGTAAGATTAGAAGGAAGGACAGCAAGTTAGAAGGTTAAAAATAACCATGGGAAACAACATAGCTACCTGTGACAAATTACTAGAATGGAGCTTGGAATCTGGCCTTCTCATTCCACAAAGCTAAGAGAACTTGGCAAGAATTTTTAGCTGCAGAATTGGAAAAAAGTAAGTTAAAGTTGGTCCTGTGCTTTTGTTTTGAATAAATTCTAAAGCACAGAAATGCTTGCTTTATCTGTCTTTTTCCTTATTATGAACTGTATTTTTCCATTTCATTATTTTTTAGCCATAGGGCCTTCAAAATAGCTTTTCATTAAATTAAATCAATTTAAATTAAATAATGTCTTCTTTTGAGGAAATCTATTTAATTATACTTGGATTTAAAATATAAATTACTTGTAGCCCATCTTTTAAAGGAGTAACTGGCATTGACCTTAGATTAATTATTGCATATTTCTACTTTCTGTACCAGGAAATCCAGAATTTATGTGGATCCTGCTGCCTTCCCCAAACACAGGGAGACATAAAATTAACCCACGTGTTTGTTGATCAAACTGGATTAAATAATAAAGAAAAAAAAAAGTTTCTGAATTACTTATCTTGGGCCCAGAAAATAACCTGTTTGATTGCTGTCATACAGAGTTAGTTCAATCAAAACTTCCCTCTGGAGTGCAGTTTTGTTACAAGAGATTATAAATGATCTAAGGGTGTAAGAAAGACTGATTTGTAGGTAGATATAAAGTATTTAATTAGATCTCTTTTGCAAGTTATTAATTACTTTATGTGTGGCTGATATACAACCTACTGACATCTGACCTACTGTGTTTCCAGCATAGCAGTTTCAGATCTGTAGAAGCTAATATGTATCCAGACATTGGTACTATCTCACTTGGTGAGGACAGAAAGTTTCCTTCTTCAAATATCCATGATAAATTGTAAAAAAAAAAAAAAAAACAACAACAAAACAAAAAACAAACCCAAAAAACCGCTTGCATGATTACTTAATCAATTAAATTGTTCATTAATAGTGGGATTCATTCAGTAATAAGGGTGAGCTGTCCCTCATGCTGTAATGAAAAGAAAATTAAATTAAACTATTTCCATTTTTACATGCAAAGAATGCCCAGAAGCAAACAAGTTTCAATGTAGTTATTAGCATCATCCTGATCCAGTTACTTCCTTTACACTGTATTGCATTTAGAAAAAAAATTAAAATAATTTAATTGAGATTTTCAAAGTCAAGCACCTGGAAGTTAGGGAATAATAGAGGTGAACCTTAATTTTTGTGCTATGTGCTTGAATGGGCTTGAATGTACTAGGATCCTGTGGAAATGCTCATAAACTAGGAACTTACTACCCTGTGCTGCAAGCTTTTATAATGTAGAATTGACAACGTATAATGGACAATTTCTTAACACTTACTCCTTCAGGAAAATAGTAAACATTTCCTATGTGTAATTTAAGAGTCTTCTTGCCCTATATCCCTTCCACATCTATAACAGCAATATTACATGTGTCATGTAAGTATCTGAACCAAAGGACTGTGCTAAAAACCAAAGGAAGATGGTCAGAAGAAAGTTTCAGCTTGTCCTCGGTTTCTTTTTCTCTGACCTGAGATTTCAATGATCTCTAGATTCCCAAAATCTGTATACTAACTGACTGTGAGCTATGGCATTTGGAAAGAGCACATTGTTCCATTTATGCCTTGCTACTCTCCCTTTGAGTTTTTAGTTTATTAGGCATAGTTACTCTTGTGTTATTGGAAATACAAATTGAATCCCTAAATTATGTATTTGGCATTGCTTGGCATACAGGTACCTTTTTCTATTAGTACAGGGACTAGGAAAAAAAAAGATGACAATTAAACTGTTTGCATCTTAGAAGAAACTCAAAACATCATGGAGAATATGACATCTCTGTAATAAGAGAATCTCCATGCAAAACACGGAAGGCTTTCATACCAGAACTGTGAGGTGAGGGTCTAAGTACAAAGTTCATGGTTAGTGTCCCAAGAAACTATGCAGTAAACAGAGAAAAAATGTTTCTGTGTTCTTATTTGCTGTTTTCTAGAAAGAAATGGGAAAATGAGCTTCATCATTAGGCTGAAAAGGAGAGGAAAAAAGGAATCACTTCTAAAAATAGTAATAAAAAAGAAAAATTTTTTGAAGTCCTGCTGGTAGATACACCTGACAACATTCCTTTAATTTCTCTGGAGTGCTTCTTAAAAGTAGAATTCTTAGTTCGTACAAAATATGAGAATTTTAGATTGTTTCTTGGCTTTCGCCTTATTTCCTGACATTAAATATATGCTTTGGGAAGGGGAGAAAAGGGCAGGAATGCTGTCACTACATGTTTGTATGTATTTCACTCAGATATCTAAATTAACAACCCTAGTTTATTGCAATATTAATGATGCTTACATGTGATTTCAGCTGTAACTCATTATTAACTTTTTTCGTGTCTCTTTCATCCTGTGAATCTCTGTTCCACCCCAACTACCTCTTCCTGCCCCTGCATCAGTTCTGCTTTGGCAAGGGCACTTGTGCAGCTGTGCAGAAATCAAGACTGGGAAAACTGACTTGTCTGAAGCTACAACCATTCAAATAAACCTTTCAAATAATTTTTTATTCTATGCAATCACAGTTTTTCCAGGCGAATCCAGGGTACTTCACCTGGATAAACAGACAAGAGTATGGGGCAGATATTCAAATTACCTTAGAAAGTAAGCCAATGTTTTTGGGGCACCTGGTGTATATCTAGAGAATTCTGATTTCCTAGCTTTTTAAAGTCAAAATTTGGTAGCAATATGTTAAGCATTTGTTACTAGCACTAATTTATTATATACCTAATTGATCTTGATATTACTTCTAGAGGCTCAGTAAATATAGATATTTTTCCACACATAAATTTTGAATTAATCACTAACATGGTATAATGTCTAATGCTTAATTTCAGTAGTTAAAAAATAGTGTTTTGTCTTCTTAAACTAAGATCAGCATTTTGTTTAGTGTTACGTATATATTTTTAAACTCCCTAAACCCTCTTCTGTTAAATGTTCAGAAAATGCTAATTTATAAAATCTCTGGTTAGAAGAAGCTATTTTCCACTACATTTCAAGTTTATTACATGATTTTTCATTATTTATTTTTCAATTAATTCATCTTAATTAAAAAAGACTTGGTACACTAATTCTTAACTTTTCATTGAATGACAACTATAAAATTTTCAGTGTCTGTTGTATAGTTTATTCACCATGATAATGGTATGATGTGAAGATTCTTTTCCTGTAAGGATGTTTTACTGAATAGTCTGGTAAATTGTCTTGTTTCTGTTTAATTCATATGCATTGAGAATCTTTAAAACTTATTACTTGTGATTTTTCATGGTACTTCTATACCAATGCAGCCAGCATAGCAAATACAATTACCCCTGAGCTTTCAGCATTCTAATTCCTATACTCAAATTTTATGATTACTTAAAATTAAAATAAAAAAGAGCATTTCAATGATTTTTAAACCAACATAGGAATTTATGCCAACAATAAGGTATTATGAGGAATGATAATAAGGTTTATCCTATCTTCCTCATTCAAATTTGAATTACCTTGCTGTTATTAACCAAAATGATACAGGATAAAGAAACAAAAATAATGAAGAAAATACTGCCCTGTATACTGGAAAAGAAATTGAAATTATCAGTTCAGAATGCTAAATGACATTAACAGTTTATCACTATTTACCTGTGAGAATGAGATTAGAATATTTGTGAATCCAGACAGAATTGAAGCTGTTTTGTTTTATGAATTGTTGCATTCTGAACAGATAAATGTCAGCCAGATCATTGAAAAGCTAATGTAGTTGTTAGAAATATCTAGACTAGAATATAGAAATATTTCAAATGCATATCCTTGTATCTATTTTGATGCTGTATTGAGTAACTTTCTGTAAATTCCAGGATATGAACAACTTGAAATCAGTATTTAAAACATCACAAATAAAAGTGTAGAGCAACAGAAAAGGAGACAGGTAAAGAGGAGATAGTTCAGTATGCTTGTTACGGTAATTTCCAATATGTTTATTACTATAGTGATCGAATGATACTATATGATCATGTTTTTCCATTTATACTGCTGTTTGAAAGCAATATTAAAAACAGCAGGATGGAGCCCCAGCATTTTCTAGATTGTAGTCTTTACATTGCAGTTGGTCCTATGAAACCAAACTCCATCCAAATAATAGCTCCTCATGAAACGGACTTCAGTTTTGAAATGATACATTCTTTTCTGGAGCTTCTTTGGCAGTATGAAACTGCATTTTTCAAAAACAATCTGCTCTGTATTGATGCAGCAAGTTAATAAAAGCAAATAAAAGTTCTGTTTGTGAAGGTATATATGGCAACCCTTATTTTTGTAAGATAACAAAACTTGCTATGAGGTTCATATATAAATAAAAACTTAATTCAAGGAAAATATAAAAAGTTGAGAAGAAATAAAACTTGGAGCAGCTTTGATTTATAAAATTTGATAAAATATTATCTATATTGAAAATGTGGAAATGGGAACAATTTCCCTTCCTCTCTTCATGATTCATATACATTTATATGTTCCTGAATAAATGATCAGTATACATCTTCTAATAACCACTCACCTATTAATAAAACAGATGTGATATGCAAGTTGAAATAAGAAGAATTTATTTTCCATGGCACAAAATCATTTTGCATGCTACAGTTAATTCAGTGAGATGTATTAAGACTTGAACACTGGAAAATAGAGCCTAAATAAGCAAAAGCCAGAAAAGAAGAGCCAGCTGATACTAAATGCTTCAAAAATCTTGGTGCATATTTCTATCCACCTGTGACACAGTGATTATTTTGTTTAAAGAACAAGCAGACTTGCAGAGTGGATCATGCATATGGCCACCATAAATGATATCTTCACTACTACTATTTCATAGCATTTTCTGTTCCAGTGCTGCAGGCTGACTTGTTACCAGATGCCAGTGGATATTTAGGCCCATAGGAGCAGGCCTAAATAAATAAGGTAGGCTAGTTCAATTTCAGGATTGCAATCTGTATTTAAAAATTTATATATTTAGGATAAAATTATGGGAAATTACATAATTATTAGAAGGGAAAAGTGGCAGTGAAAAAAGGGGTGAAAATAAATGGGTAATGGGTAGAATATAAAAAACATTTTATCCTCCTAAAATTGGCTTTGTCTTAAATACACATCTATCATAAAGATTATTCTAATTATTTTCTTTATAATAGTCACAGGTCTGGTTTACAATATTTTGAAAAGAAGTTTTTATTATTTTTTATAGTTGAATAGTAGCTGAAGAGAGGGATTTAGTAATTTATTATTAGGCTATTGATATTGCAAAATGTAGTGAAGGGCATAATGGAAGGAAGAAGAATATCAAGCATATATTTTATCCAGCATCTTCTTTACACATACATTTTATTTAAGTCAGTTTGTATGTTACTTCTTTTGACAGGGATTTTAGCAGGGATTATAGCAACTTGAATGGGAGTTTATCGGGAGTACTTGCTCTAAAATCAAAAGGCAAAGATTATAATGCAGCTAGAATTCATGGACTGCAAGAAATTAAGAGATTTGTTCTTTTCTTTATGACAGAAGTAAACTCTTTTATACTGGAAGAGGCTGAAGTGGTTAATGTTCCTTGGAGTTGAAAGTTCATTGAATTCATTGTCAATTTAGCTTCACAGTATCCAACTACCAAAGCCAGGCATTCAGTATGAGTCCAGTGGCAGAAGAACACAAATGGTTTCCTTTTTCGTGTAGCCTCTATCACTTTTCCAAGTTATCAGACATATGCAGCAAATTGTCAGTTCTAACATCTCATGGATCTTAATCTTTCTTTTATAACATGAATTTAGAGGCCAACAACTTAACTGAAATTTAATATGAATCATGACTTCATAATACATGTGGCTACAGTGATATTTGATAAGTGAGAATGCAAAAGAGAACTGGGCTTTGCCCTGTGCCTGACTATTGCACATCTCTTGGCAAAGTGGTGAGTAATGCTGCCATGTTAGTATATGTGACACACTCCAGGTTGAGAATCCTCTTTATACTCACACAACCATAGTTAAGACTTTGCCTCAGAGTAAGCTACAGACCTGCAAGTAGCAGCTAGAGGAGCTTTAAATTAACAGGACTGAGCAAACAACATACCCGCTCTACTCCTTGGTGTATACTGCAATTCCTTGCCTTTACCTTACCTAGTCTGGTACAGACTTCTTAACTCATGCAGCCCAGTTCAGACATCTATTGAAGAATGAACTTCTATTGAAGAATGAACTGGGCACCAACAATCTCTGCTTCTGTCCATGGACTGTACAGAGAACTATCACAGAGAAAATGTAATATGGTCACATTTGCTCAGATTAAGCATTTTCAAAGTGATGACATAAAAAAATTAGAGCGCTCTTCCAGTTAAGGATGTTTTTAATCAGAATTGAAAGAGCAAAAGGAGCAATTTAGACATAAAACCAAGAAAAAAGGTTTTAACTCAAATGATAGCTGAGGGCTGTAAGTAACTGAAAGAAGGAACCTGAGAGTTATGTGTGATACAGACAAGCAGCAACATGACCAAATGCTTTGTGGTCTAAATCGTAATGGAAACACAAAATGAGTTTGCAGATACACTGTCTTCTTTTTACCTGAGGGGCAGCTTATGAGGGAAGGATCTCTAAGCAAAGAAGGAGTCTGAGAAAAAGGGATAAGAATGCTTTGGGATTCTTGAAGTAAGAGGAAATAAATTTGAGGAGTCAAATTACAGATCTGAGAAAGTCAGTCGCAACATTCCCATTTACTTCATTAGTAGTCAGGCTGAACAGAAATATGAACAGAATATGAATAAAGGAAGATTACTCCAATTTTGTGATGCAGCATCTTATGCTTATGAAGTTTGTCTTCCACAGGGAAGGGCTTTAGAAGCTTCATATGATAGAGTTCATTTTTCTCTGAAATGCAAGTGCATCAAAGATGAAAGGTTTAAACTTTTCAACACAGCAATCTATTACTGTTTACTACAGAAAACACAAACTTGTTTCAATGACATATTTTTAGAACAGTGGAAATGTCCTTAATAAACTCAAGTGAGCACCTTTGAAAGTCTGCTCTTGAAACAGTTCATGAGCTAATGCTATAATTTACATTTCTGTAACAGCAGATTCAGAGAGAAAAGAGTCTACTGAATGTCAACATCTTTTCCTTTATCATGTTGGGTTTTTTTCCTTCAAAAGATGTGATTCTAATTTATTTATTTATTTATTCATTTATTTATTTATTTATTTATGGTTTAGAGTCAATTCATACCTGGAACTTCTAGAGCCAGTAAGAAATAGATTATATTTAAATTAAAACATTGAAACTATTCTAAGGAAGGTTTTGTTAATGACTTCTGACTGAAGAAGAAACCTACTACTTTTAAGAAAATAGATGTAATGGATATATTTCAAAAGACTGTGAATTAGAAATAAATTTTCCCTGTGTTTAAATATTTGAAGGTGAATTTCATTTTCTGAAGGAAGAAATAGCAAAAATGACAAGCCCCTGTGTTTTTCCTCAATAAAGTCAGAAATATTTGTGTCATATGCAACCCATATAGGCATTCATAACCATTTTACTGAATACATTTTTTTTAAAATTGTATTTGACAGGATGTTGTGAATTCCAAATGTGTGTTTATACAGATTATGCCGGAATGACACTTTTAAATATTAATTAACTGTTCAAACATGTTGCATATCAAAGCACATCTGGTCTGTGGCAAAATGTGAAAAGAAATGGCACATCAGCTTTTAAGATACATTGATAGGGTCACATAGATCAGCTTGTTCCTATCTCCACTCAGGGAGTTTCATCAGCATCTCACTTCCTATGACATAATTTGCATTTTAGGAGACACAATAGCGTATGCTGACATGCCAAAATTTTCTCAACAAAAAGTTGTTTTCTAAGTGGTGAAGTAGAGCTTCAGGACTGAAATATCTGGAGCTTTTTGTTCCTGTCCCCAGGGGATTTAAACTTTTAGCCTAGTGAGAATCTGACAGTTCTCAAGTAAAGAGCACACAGGCACAACGTCTTTCTGTTAAAGCTGCGCCATTGCACAGCCAGCAACGTGAGGTGCAAGGGGTAAAACCGAAATCAAGGAACAGTACTCCTGGTAGTTCTGATGGATAATATAACTGTTCCTGGGGAGATGGAAAAGCATTGGTTTTGTTTCTGTTCCCATGACAACTTTTAGTGTGTTGACCCTGGCTGGAGGCCAGGCACCCATCAAAGCCACTCTATCACTCTCCTAGGCAGCTGGACAGGGGAGATAAAATATAATGAAGGGTTCATCAGCTGAAATAAGGACAGAGAGAGATCACTCACCAAATATCATCATGGGCAGACCGAGCTAAAATTAGAGATATTAATTGAATTTATTGCTAATAAAATCAGAGCATGATAATGAGAAATAAAATAAACCTTAAAAATGTCTTCCCCTTTTCTTCTTCCCAGCTCTACCTCCTTTCCCAGGAGCAGAGACAGGGGAGGGGGTTATGGTCAGTTCATGAGCTGAGGCTTCTCCTGCTGATCAGGGAGAGGAGTCCTTCCCCTGCTGCACTGTGGGGTCCCTCCCATGAGCAAGAGCTCTCTGCAAACTGCTGCAGAGAGTCCTCCCAAAACTGCTGGAGCATGGGTCACACTTCCATGGGGTGCAATCCTTCAGGCACGGCCTGCTCCAGTGTGGGTCTCTTCACAGGTTCACAAGTCCTGTCAGGAAACCCGCTCCAGAATGGGTTCCTCTCTCCACAGGTCTGTAGGACCCTGCTCCATCCCAGGCCTCCCACAGGGTCACAGACTCCTCTCAGGCACCCACCTGCTCTGGTGTGGGTGTCCTCCATGGGCTGAGGTGGATCTCTGGATCCCCATGGACCTCCATGGGCTGCAGGGACACAGCTGCCTCACCATGGGCTGCACCAGGGGCTGCAGGGGAATCTCAGCCCTGGCACCTGGAGCAGCTCCTGCCCTTCCTTCTGCACTGACCTTGGTGTCTGCAGAGCTGTTCCTCTCACGTGTTCTCACCCTGCTCTTCTTTGGCCACAGTTACAACTGTGCAACTTTTTTTTCCTTCTTCTTAACTATGTTATTACAGAGGCATAACTATCATTTTTAATTGGCCCAACCTTGGCCAGCAGTGGGTCCATCTCTGGAGTTCTCAGGGATTGGCTCTACTGGACATGAGGGAAGCTTCAGGCAGCTTCTCACAGAAACTACCCCATATCCCCTCTGCTGCCAAAGTTTGGCCATGCAAACCCAATACAGTGTTGTTCATTCCAAAGTTCCTGACTGCAGTGCATAAAAGCACATTAGACACCTTTGTTGTAGATCAGATGAACCACATACTTGTCTGAGAGATGCCCTCTTTGACCCTACTCTAATTAATTTTACATAAACCTCTTTCCAATTTAAAGTCATGTTAAGTAGGTCCCCTAGAACCAAAACAATTCCCTTAATCCTTTCACTTCCTTAGATCTGGAGTTGTTTTCAGGACAGGTAAAACTTTCAAGTGAAATCAGATTTTCATGTCAAATGGAATTGCTGTTTTACAGTGATTTTTCAACTCTGGAAGTCCTCATAATATATGAAAGTGGAAAATGCATGAAACATAGGTAAAGACCTCTCTGGAATAGTACTGCTACTATGTAAATACTTTGGGGAAAAGTGGTTAATGATAAAACAGGTTTTGAGATAATATCCTCCAAGATGATTTGATACAAGAAGATAAATTTTAGAAAACGTCTTTATTATCTAAGAATCAAAATTTGGTGCTCAGATACTAGAAATAAAAAAGAAAAAAACCTATCTTTAAATAAATATTTCCTTTTAAATGAGATTATTCAACATGAAATTCTAAGAAATTGACGTGAATTGACACAAAAATTTTCTGATCATTCACTGAGATTATAAAAATTTCCTTATGACAATGACTAGAAGTAGAGAAGCAGGAGTGTTATTTAGAAGGACAAAAATGAAAGAACAGTAGTTTCTTTTACAAAATTCAGCAATACTAACACATAGCAGAAATACTTCAGATTTTCATAGTGAATAAGCTATTAACCTGTCCAACATTAAATACAATAGGTTTGAAATAGTCTATATTTTATGTGATTTTAGTAAATTTTAGGTATGATATTAAGGTTTGTGCCAAAACTTTATTGAACCAGATTATTGTTATCATATAAATCCATTTTTCTGCTTCATGAATGCATTGAAGTTCTGCTAGAGAAAGCACTGACAGGCAACTTTTATAAGTTATTTGTGTCTGTAAAAGATGAACAGTGATGACTGTAAAATTTACCCTGCTTCCTGTACAATGCCCTTCCACAAATTTGTAAAACATTTGGCAATAATGAAATAATTGGAAATAAATAGATATTTTCTGAAGAAATAATTCCTAAAATCTTTGAAATCTAGATTCCTAAGAATCTTTGTTCCTGATATATTTCCTTTATTGTACCTTCCTTCATCTGTTCTATAGTATTCTAATTTTCTTTTCAACAAATTCCAAGAGAGCTTAGCCAGAATTAATGTTTTGTATAAGAAAGATCAGTGGTTGGTCAAGTGATTGATTGAGCTGTGCCCCAAAGGAAAGCTCCAGACTGTAGGCATTTACAATGAAGTAACCAAATGTAGGGCCTTTATTCATTTGTCCCAAGCTAATCAGGTAGTGCCCACATATAATGTCTGCATGTGGGCAGCTGAAATGGGTTCTGGGGATCCCCTTAACTAACCCACCTGCAGACATTTATGTCATGGTCCTGTTGCTGTAATTATGGTGTTTAATGCATTCTGAGTTTCAATTTTCTTCCCATTCTGCTGGTCCAGAAGTACACAGGTCTCACAAAACTTCAGTAATATACGCCAACCCCAGTGGAGGTTTTGGATTCTGCTGACTTCTCAAAAGGTGTTTTTGTCTACGTGTATAGCAGGTTTATAAACTTTCATCTGAGTCAATGGAGATCAAGGACTTGGTCCTGGAATGGACTTTGCCACTACAGGCAATACTATAGGCTAAATGTTGAAACCCATTCCTGCTGTCATCTTTCCTAAAAAAAAAAAAAAGAAATAATCAGTCTGTGCAGTGAACAAGCAGTAATCTGAGGAATTAACTTTGGCATAACAATCTCCATACAAGTATGCATTTCCTATTTCCTGAGAGTTCTCTTGAATTCTGCCATCTCATGCCTGAACCTTTAGCTGACACTAGAGGCAGATGGGAGCACTTTAGAGCAGGAAACAGGCTGTTGACCACTGAGTAGTGCATATGGTCTGCATGTCATTCAGATGAAGGACTAAAAGAGAACACTATGCCACACACTCTGCCATGTGGAGTGAAAGGAATTGCTTAAGATGAACACAACTAATTTACATTTTTCTTCCTTGGGCATGCGTTTCTGCCACAACTGAATTTTTCCCTTAAGCATCTCACTCTATCATTCTTTCTGTTTCTCAAAAGTACTGCACTGAGTAGTGAAAAATAGTAGTTCAATATATCTAAAAGGTTTTGACAGAGGTAACATGTTTTGAGGGGTTATAAGGTAATAATATTAATGTTTCTTGCAATAAACATGAAAAAGCTGGCTTGGAACAATAGCAATTTCTCAGTTCAGATGAAATAGGTAAAATCTTTGAGAACTAGTAATGAGAAAGTAATTAGTTACTCAATAGCCCAATAATTTTATTAATTCTTTATATGTTGTGCCACATATGCTTACAAATGCAAAGAGAAAGTATTACTCAGACAAAGAAGTCACTGTTATGGTAGTAAAAAAGTCCTCTTTAAGGAATTTTATTTCTGGCTATTAAAAAATTGAACACACTTCTTCAGCACAGTGGAGTAGAAAAGCTACTTTTAATTCTGTGGTAACTATTCTCAGTGAGAGCAAATTACTCCTTGTATTTTTTTGAAAACAGATGTAGATACAGAAATTTTTTTAGTTTTTTCTTTCAGACAATAAGCTCCCTCTTTTAAAGAGAAAGTTCTTAGGGCACTTTCTTAATGGCTGCAAATTTCAGTTACAGTATGACACTCAGGTGATTAATATATTTTCTGCTTATGTTTATTGAATGGATGTACCTGAGAGAAAATTGAGAGAAAGCCTTATTACACCATCAGGAAGAACTTCAGAACTAGTTTCACAGCTACAAAACTGAAGAATACCATGAGTTTCTCTAAGGAATTAATATTTTTTATCTTCTACCACAAGGAAAAATATTTTGAGGGCACATAATAATGTTAAAAGAATTTTTTTTTTATCTTAATATGGTGAATGTTCCAAAAACAGTCAAGATACTTGTGGTACAAAAATATTTGCCATTCAGATTATTTGCTACCTATCTTGAGGTTAATGATTTTTTTTCTTGGTTTTTTTCTCCCTTATATTATTTGTTTGAAGAATTATGGTTGAAATGTATATTTTTCTTCTCCTCACTTTTTTCTTCTCCTCAAGAACTAACTTGCAATATATCACAGCTGTCATTATAATGAGAGAAAACATCATGATGCAGCAGAACTTAGTCAATTCAATTATATAGAAAATGCAGTGAAATTATTTTGATAGAAATGCACCTGCTGAGGCTGCCTGCTAGGCTAGTCCACAATTAGATACTGTGTAAAAAGTTATTAAAAAGTTCATTTAGACAATTTGTCTCTCAAGTGTGTCTGGGAATATTTCCCTGAAGAAAGGGTCAAAACTCTGGAGAAATGTTTATTTCAAAAGTAAAGGTAAATTATGCACCCCTGGTGAAGATACACACTGTCATAAAAAGAAATTCAAAGGTTTAAAAGATTTTGTATATGGATGGGATCAAGCCACACATGAATTATATAGGTCTGAAAAAAACCAGGAAAGCATGAGGATTTCTTAAATAAATAAATGAATAAAAAGGAATATCTCTAATGAGCATTCTGCTGATTCTGGTAATAATAATGCAATAACAAAAGCTAAAATAAGTTTACTATAATAAATGATCCAGAAAAATAAGTAAAGGCATATTCTTCTTTCTCTGAAGAGCCATACTGCTAGCATTTTGGAGTCAGCTTCCCTACCACAGGACTACCGGGAAGAATAGTGTATTTCCCTCTGTAAATGCCCTTTTGATGCATCTCTCACTGTTCCTGCTTGGTAGTGTCACATCAGCAACTGAGGCAACAGCTAATAAGCTGACATGAAGCAAAAGCTTTCCATAAAAATATTCATCCTTGAAATTAGTTTATCACACTTTTTCCCATTCACCTCTCCAGAAAGGTAATAAATCACTTCTGGAGCTTACATCTTCATGACTTCTAGAATCATTACTCTGTGACTTTTTTTTTTTTTTATATAGCTTGTTTTGCTTACTAGTTATGACAACTTTGTCTCATTTTTCTTCTAAACAAGAATGATTTCTATAACAGGACACATTCTTACAGTTCATATTTTGAGTTTGAAAACTGCTGATTGTTTTAACCATGTTTTATAAAATGGCCCTATTTCAATAGTCATTCTCAGGAGTGTGAAAAATACACAAATATTCTTCTCTAGGATGCTATTGTAAATTGCATATTTTAAATTAATTTTGACACTGTAAAAACGGATTTGTTCCTTTGGGAATTGTCTTAATTTTTCAATAGTATTTATCTATGAAGAAAATATCAGGAAAAAATTGATATTTTCTTGGTGTTGAAGAATGACAATTCACTTCTTAAAGCTGGACAGCAGATGGCCAGCATGCCATTGATATTATTGTCCTATAAATGCATGTATAAAAATCTAGCAAAAGATATCTCCACAGAACTGTTTAGTAACTTCTCTCAACCAAAGAATACTTTCTACATGACATCTTTTCATCAAGTATATTGAATAAATGAATTAAATATATTTATATATAGTAAAATTATAGGTATACACTTGGCAAAAAAATATTCTTCGTATGTTGTTTATGTAAGAATTTTAATGTGATACCAGAAAGGAAGACAATATGTTGTCGGCAGAAACCATGTAGTATGCAGTGAAGTAAAATAAAATAAAATCTTGAATTGATTTATTTAGAGAATTAAACTATGTGAGTAGAAGATGGAGTCTGGGTTCATACACTCTTCTCTGAAAGGCTTCTCAGAACAATTTTGGTTCCATTCAAAGCAAACATGGCAAGTATTCCAACACCATCTTTTTTTGTTTGTTTGTTTTTTGGGGTTTTTTTTCCCTCAGCTGTTGGCAGCTTCAGAGGTTTTTGTCTTTGGGGGCTGCAGTTATATAAGAAAGTGTCAAAATTTCTGGCATCTTAGAATGCCTATCATGTGATGTATTTCAAGCATTATCTGAGATTTGCAGTTCATTCCTATCTGCAAAACATCAGGGTGTCCCATTTTCAAACACATACTTTATCAAATATTTTAGTTTACAATTGATAAAGAGAAATATCCATAATTTAGCCTTGTTTTGTAACAAACATGAAGGTGTACATAACTGAAGAAGATTCAAGAATGTTAATGATAGGCCAAAATCCCTTTTTTTTCATGTGGCATAAAGAGGGTGTCACAGAATAACAGATTCATATAATCATGTAAGCTAGAAAATATCTTTAGGATCAAATTCAACCATTAATCCAGCAATGTCAAGTCCACCACCAAGCCATGTTTACAAGGTGTGATATCTACCCATTTTTTTACATACCTCGAGGGAAGGTGACTCCACCATTCCCCTGAGCAGCCTGTTTCAACTGTTTGGTGAAGGAATTTTTCCTTGCCTTCAAGTAAACCTCCCCTGTTGCAGCTTGAGGGCATTTTCCATCTTGCTCTATCTCATGCTGTTGTATATATGTATAGAAGACATTTGATAACTCTTTGTGCATTTACAGAGCTCAAAATTATTGCTTCACAATGATGAAGGAGATTCAAACTGGCCAGTGAAAATAATTATGTAAATACTATTAATGATTAAATCATAGTTTCAATAATATGAATAAATCAATTAGACTTCATGGCTTTTTATAGCATAATATATGCCCCTGAGTTCATGAATAATTGATGCAAGCAACAACAACGATGACAAAAACAACAAACAAAGATAAATAATCCTGTAATATATGTTGGTTAGTTCCTGAAAAGGTTAAGAACATCAAATTTTCAAATATCATGACCTGACTTTAATGACCCAGTAACAGGCTGACATTTGCAGTATCGTTTTTATGTAATAACACATCACATGCAAAGATCAGCAAGTGCAATGTAGCCACTTATCTCAAAGGAGAAAAATAGGTAATGATGGTGCAATAGAGGTTAATAACAGGTACAGGTCCAGCCTGGCTTTTATCAGTCTCTTTAGAAAATGTTCTGGGAATTGCTGTCAACTTGATTGGAAAACGGAGAAGAGAAATAGATACATATGGGAGACATCAGTCAGAGTGGAGAAGACTGGTCTGTGTGAAGGTTGTTTGCAAGGTTACCTGGTCTGACGCAATGGAAAGCTGGAATTTGCATCTCAAAGCTTTGTTCCTTTCTCAACATAGTGTCACATAAATTGTCCGCCCTGGGGTTTTAATTTCACAGATGTCTAAGCTCATTTAGAAATTAAAGTGCAATAATCTGTGATCCACACTCTATCTCATCATTCTGGTTTTTTCTCAGCAAATGTTACATGGTGATTGTTTTGTTTACACATCAGAACTGTACTCAAAGTTATAGGCTTGGGGTTTTTTTTGGTTTAATATATTGGTTAAATAATATTATGTGAAGGTTAGAATATTATATATTATTTTCTCTAACAACTCTTTTTTATTTTGTGGGGAACTTCAGATTTACTTTTTTTTTTTCTTGTTTTATAATCTGTGTGGTTTTTACAATCCTTAATGAGTATAGCTGGATGACAGATGCTTTATAAAGGTTTTAATTATCTCCTTTTTTTTTATGTTAACAGGGATATTATCCTCTAAGGTATTGGCTCTCAGTTAAAGAAGAAAATGCATTTTATTGTGCAGTAGAGTTTTCAACAGTTTAATTGTACTTTGAATCCTAGTAAAATAGTGTATTATTTATATACTGAAGAAAATTGTGATTAATTTTCATTTTACATTATGTTTATAGATTTCAATAAAAAATATGTACATGCTAATTCCAGATTGCGATTGACAAGACTGAAGACAAAATAAGCAAGCAATTAATTGGCAAAACTGTCATGAGCAAATATTAGCATGTAAGGATACAACTGCAATCTCTGCACATTAGGAGCATAGTTAAAAAAAAAATTAGAGATACATTATTTTATATAGATATGCCAGTTCCAAATATCCATGAAAATAAAGATTCTTTGGAAATTTCTTTTGAAAGTCACTTGATTTTGCCTTTGCAGATCCTATGCAGGAGTTCTAGAGTACTGAAAACAGTCCTGGCAAACAGGAGCCTTTCTTATTTAAAGCTACTTTGAACAACCCTCTTTCAGCTCTGACACCACTTAACTGAGCAGACATGACCTCTCCCAGTTATCTGGTCTTTCATTCAGACTTCATATATTGAAATTTCATCCCCAGAACATAATACAGGTTGTGGAACTCCATTACAGTGCTCAGTTGGCACGCTTCAGTTTCTGAAGCGTTTCCTGTCTCACAGAGGTGCACAAACAGACCTAATAAATGTACCACTCCATGTCACCCTCTAATGTGTCCCTAGCCACCAAAGGCCCTTTTAATATGTTTTAATATGCTTTGATATGTTTTAATATGGTCTTAAAAATAGTAGAAAACCAAAAATACAGCATTATGTATAAACATCCTTCCTAATTATTGCTTTTAAACTGTGTGTTTGACTTAATTTCAATTTCCCTTCTTTCTCCTGTCTGTGCTCTTTGTTGATAGCTGGTCAGACAATCTTGTTAGATCAATGCAATTGCAATAAACTACAATAATGATTCAAAGCAGCAATGAAGAGCATTGTATTAACTACTGATTTACAGTTAAATTAAAAAGGGTGAAAAAGAAAAAGGGATGTTCTAGCTGGATTTTTTGTATAGCCTCTATTGCTAGTGAATGTCTATACCATTCTTGCATATCTGTAAATATAGTTTGCTTAATAGAAACTTTTCCTAAGAAAGAAAAATGGGTATTATACTACTTCAAGTATGACTATTATGAAATGCACCATATCAGACTCAAATTTCCCCTAAGCCAGAGTATTCAGACATCCCATGATTTCCCTAGTATAAAGACCTGGAAGTTCTGCAATTTCAGTTTCTACAGCATAGCTGCAGGCAGGGTAGGAGAGCAGTAATAGAAGCACTCCTTTACATTTTGTGTTTGGTGTTTTTCAAAGAGTATCTAATTACCACTGAGAGGGGTATTCATCTCACTTGACTCCAGTCATCAGTATCTGATCTAATTACCCTTGAATATCTTTGCTAAGGAAAGGAATAAGCATTGCTAGGACATATATTATTCTCATATAAAAATCTAGGGCTAATTTGAAGTCTTTAAAGGTATCTGAGATGCTGTAAGGCGTCCAAAACTTAGGGTTTGGCAGATGTTTGAAACTACTCTCCTGACAATTCCAAAATACCCCAACTCCAAATATCATAGGTTCTGTGACAGAATTTTTCCCTTCTGGCACATCAGTGGAAGACCACCTGGGATATCCCATAGGCCAAATTTCAGTAGATTTGTTTAGGCAATTTAACTGAGTCCCTGGAACTGAGGTGAATAATTTCCTAGCTGAGCACACTTCTTTCCATTGTCTGTGGAAGGACCCTTTGGAGTCAGCTTGGATGTGTATTTCATCCCATGAATCTCCTTGGAAGCTGCAAAATTACCCTCCTTAGCACTACTGGACTTAAGAGTTAACCTGCAATATGCAATTCCTCAGTTACAATCCTCGTCTTTCTCAGAGTTACCTTTGCATTTCTCCCTGACAGCTGATCAGGACTATAAGAGCATCAGGGGCTGGACTACAACAGGAACCTGAACAGGACCAAGTATTGAAAACTTCTGTATGGAGTTTTACAAAGTGGCAATGTGGTGGTTCAGCAGGATAGTGACAGTAAAGGGCTAGAAAATGGTAATCTTATTCAATGTGAAAAATAATACATGAGCCAACACCCTGATAATAACTGCTTTAAAGGTTTTATTTTGAGCACCTCGGTTTTCCCTTGACTGTACTGAGAACGATAAGACTCCTCAGAGCACAGTACTGTGTTAAAAAGGCTTTTAATAAAACTTGGAGCAATGGCTCCTGGAAGATATAGTGTTCTAAACTGCTGTTAGAAACAGTGAAAGAAGATGGTGTCTCGGTGCTGTGAGAAATGACCTTAACTTACCACAGGATCCTCCTACAAACTGAAGAATTATTCTGTTTTCTTTCAAAAGATTTATTGCATTCGAAGACAGGAGGCTCTCTGGGCATTAATGAAATATTGAGTACCACTTCTGTATTCTTTGGGTACTTATACTGACTACAACAGTAAAAGCTACTGTAATAATAATTCATTTTCTGCTCACCATGGGCAGGCAGATGTTCACCTGTCTCCAGGAAAGCCTAGCTTCATCACGCATCATGGTGACTTGGAAAGACAAACACTATCACTCAAAATGTTCCCTTTTTTCTTCTTACCTGACACTATAAGGAATTAGATATTCCTTTCATCAGCTGGGGTCAGCTTCCCCAGGTGTGCCCCCTCCCAGTGTCCCCACACACCCACAGACAGCAGTGCAGGTGCTGGGGTGAGGAGCAGAAAAGGCCCTGACTCTGTGCAAGTGCTACTCAGCAACAGTTGAAACATCCCTGAGTTATCAACACTGTTTGCAACACAAACCCAAAACACAGCCCCATACCAGTTACTGTGAGGAAAATTAGCTCTGTCCCACCCAAAACCATCCTACGTAAAACAGAAAGATAATATTACATATATAGCACAGCACAGTCCTGAGAATGTGCTACTGTTCCTTTTGGCAGGACCAGAAGAAGATACAGTGCAGCTTGTTTGAATATATGTATTTTATAAAGCAAATGAATAAGCAGAAATTGCTGTGACAGAAATGTACACACAGGGCACAGGGGTTAAATGAGACAAGATTGCTAGGATAACATTTGTCTATATCTGTAATATAAAACTTGCATAAACTACAGAAGATTTTCTCTTTACAGGGAAGAATTCCCCTGTCAGGATATATATACGTACAGTGTGTACATGTTCTTCTGTATATACAGGATATGTACATGTATCAGCTCTTGTTTCCACACACAAGATCCCACATATATCCTAACAGCATGACAAGTTTATCACAATTTGTTAACAGGATTTTTCTATGAGTAAGAATAACAACCATCAAAGACATTAATTATAATCACCTCCATTGCTTATCCTTTGCTTCCCCATAGTCTCCAGATTTAAATTAACAAAAATCACAAAAACTTTCTACTTTGTACTTTTCAAGTACATTATGCAAGTTGACAATATTCCCTTCTTTTCTTTTCACACACTGTAATAGAGGTCTCTGCAAAGATACATTTTAAATGATGCCTACCAGCACTTCAAAGCCATCTCTTGCATGGTAGACCTAGGTTTAGTTTAATCAATGTTTGATGTAATGAAAATCTCTTGACAGAAGTTGATATGCTTAGAAATAAGTCTCTCATGCTTCATTATATATTCACAGAAAGGTGAAATTTGTAGTGATTATGCACACCTCTGAAATGTGTCTCATTGGATTAGCAGCTATAATTAGCATTCACTTTTATGAAAGTCAGCTTAATAATACTTTCCCTACCACAGGTAATATTCTTCTTGGTTATAGTATTTTATTCCATGAGCAAAAATAAAGAAAATACTATTATTGTGCAGAATAACATGTATTTTATTTCATTTATCTCTATTTTAAAAAGCCTAGATTTTTTATCTACCTGAAAGCCTTTGCTGATCTAAATTAACTGCATGTATAAACACACTTTTTTTTCCCAACAACACCCTTAAAATGTTGAGGAAATCAGGTTTCCTCATAAGCAGGGAATCAGCTGGGGACACTGGGAGCAGTCAAAGGCTACCTTACATTCCATTCACAGTGTATTGGTTTTATAGTGCCAATTTATCCACCAGATAGGTAGTGCTAATCTGGTAGTACCAGATTTTTTTCAGTTGTCTTTGTATGAAGTCTAAACTGAGGTAATAATTTGTATATTTAAAAATGTGGTTTTACAGAAACCCTGTAAAACTGTGCTAAAAATTCTTTACGTGATTATGTGATGCAGCCAACACAATGCTGTTCTCCACCATTGCCTTATCTTGATGGTTCACAGTCATTTTGTAGTTAACCAAACCAAGAAATATTTCTTTCTTTTCTCTAAGTATTTCAGTCTATACCACTGGTGATTTTCACTTAATTACTGTTATTCATACATCAGAAACATCAAGTAATTACTGTGGGAAATTCCAGTCCTTCTCCATAGTGATGAGAATGTCATCAATAGACCTCATGAATATGATCCTGGTCTTTGTGCCAAGGTCATTTAATCAAAAATGTTAAATGTCCTCAAGGATAAGAATGATTGCTGGGAAACTTAACCAAACAATTCCCTGTAGGCAAAGGATTTGCATACATATGGAACCCAGTTTTCTTCTTGATGTGTAATCTACCTGTTTAGACAGATCAAATGAAATGAAGAAGATAATACTCATATTTCCAATAAATCAGCAATAATATATTTTTAATCAACTCTCACTAAAGAATGGAAATTTGAGGCTGTAGTTAAATTATCCTTTAATGAATAATTTTCAGCATCATAACTTCATTGTGTCACAGAGAGTAGGTGAAAACACAGAGAAATCCTGAGGGCTGTATGTACTATACATAATTCTACCTGTGTAGTTCAAGTAGAATGGAGAACCAGATCTGATACACAGCACTTAATTGCTGTCACAAGTATGTTGTGCTTTTGTTAAGTTTAAAAAGGGGAAATATTAGCTACACTCATTTCAATGTGAAAATAACTTATTGTGTTTTTCCAGGGTTCCTGTCAAACAAGTTTGTATTCAAATCTACACACTAGCAATGCTTTATAAACTTTTTGATTCATATTAGACCCCATACCAAAGTGTTTACTTAAGTAAGAGGATTACACCTAATAATGTGGAATTCCTAAATTAATCTCACTTTTGTGGCATTTTCCTGACAACTCTATTATTAGATCAGTTTTTTTCTAGTCCCTTTACAGACTTTCATCTTCTAGCAAATGTCATACCTAATTCAACACTATAGAATTGTATCAACAATTAACCTGTTATAAAAAAGCAGCTAATATAATTTTTCATACCAGTAAGTGTCACAACCCACTGGTAGGGGCTGTGGTGTTTCTTATAAATTCTCATGAGGCTGAACAAATACATGGAACCATGTGTCAGGAAAATCTTGATTTATTTTACAGTCACCAAAACTTTGGCAACCAGCTCTCTATTTAGACTGAAAAGGTGTTGGTTAACAAGCCCATAAATTTGTACAATAGACTTCCACAAGTGGCAGCTAGCAAGCCCTTTATTTTGTCCAGTACACTTCAATAAGTTCTCAACTCCCACCAGAAACTCCTCCCAGGTCTGGCTCACAAGCCACAACACACCATTACACAAGCAGTGTACTCCCCACTCCCACAGCAAAGTTTAATATGGAGTATGGAATAGAACATGATAGCTGTCCTTTGCTCAGGCAAAGAAAGGGAAAAAATCAAATATCACTAGCCCTTAGACCCTTCATTGGTGCTGCTGCGTGGATGATACAGCTCTGGGGCAAACAATGAGATGAAGAAAATAGAAGAGAGAGAAAAAAGAGGTGCCAGGGATGAAAAACAGCAAGGAAGCATCTTTCTAATCTTCAACTTTTTAAAGTTAAACTGTTGCATGTCTGCTATGTAAATTAGACTTTTCACGTGTTATTTGTATCATGCACAGCCAGCCCTTCTCCAGGGAATGAGTTGGGAGGGTGGGACTGGCCACCAGTCTCAACAGCAGGAAGCTGACTCAGAACAGGACTGCCACACCTCCATGGGACCCTCACTTTCGATCACCTCTCCTGTAGCAATACTCAGAATGTTTGAGACCAATCATGCTAAAGTGTGGTCCGCTACAGTAAGTTACTGCGTATTTACAAGGGTATATGAAATAAATAACATTTGACAGAAAACAAACTGTTTGTTTGATTGTTTAAAATAATTTGCCCTTTTTGTCGTATAAAAGCCAGAGGATTTTTCACTTTCTACAGTCTTTGCAGGGTTTTAAGTGACATTTGTCTCAGTGAATTTCTTATTTATCTTCTGTATTATGTCTTATGTTATTCTATTTGCAAGTCACTCCATTTCACTGTATTTTTTACCTAAAAGAATTATAAATCTCTGTTTAATGTAAATTACCAAATAAGTACATAAGCGGTTCAAAGGCTGCACAAAAAAAAAAACAGTCTCGAAAGAAAAACCATTGAAACACTTAAGTAACATTGAAACATTATGAAATAATGCTTAGGACAGTGTTTATCACTTTTGCTCAAACCCTAGAAATGCCTGTGCTCTGTGAATAAAAAAAAGTATGGAGTGCCTAATCATACTGAATTGGGAAATAGTTCTCTACCCCTTCTTTGTAAGGCATTTCTGGACCCCCTGCAACATCAATGTTCACCAAGGTGCATTTAGATTGTGCATTAAATTTTCCATGTGGAAAAGCTCAGCTCTTATGATCTCTGTGAACAGCTTGTGTTACTCATCTCATTAGAAGCAAACAACTCTGAGATGGCTGAGTTGTGAAAACACTAGAATTTCACAATCAGGCACAGAGGATTAGTTTCAGATTATCTTTTAAGGCAGAGTTAGAGTGGGATTAGAATTTCAGTGCCTGATTCATGCTATATTTTAATTGTAATGCCTTCTTGATATGCGACTGTAGCTTAATATAATACACAAGAAAATTGGTTGGCCATGTCATACAACAGTTTCGTTTTGCACTACATATGTTCAATCATTTAAAATAACTGAGCTACTGGAAAAGTATATATTGAGTATATACTCACATTAATCTCAGTACAGTAAAAATAAGATAAAGCAATCTTTGTGTAAATCTCTCTGATATTTTTCATTTCCAGAATCCAAAATGCCCTGTTTTTTCCATTTCTGGAATATCTTTTTAGCATTTACATTTGCAATTTTTTTGTTCTCTTTAAGATTTAAGCTTTTGTCTTTTGTCAAGCTTTATTTCATATACCCTTATTAGTATGCAATAACTTACTGTCATGGAAAATTATATTAGCTGCCCTTTATAATAATCATTTCTAAATACCTTTGTAGGAGTGATGACTATGTTCTCCCAGTACTGCTTTAGGTGTGGCAGAAATCATACTCCTATCAGGCACTGTTGGCTATTGAAGACACTTGTCCTGCATGTCTTCAAAGGATCATTGCACTTCAAAATCAGTCAATGCCTAAAGTAGTACATGATAATTATATATATAGGGTTTGATTTTTAAAAATTTTATGTATGGCTTATTCATTAATGTCTATGAAGACTTTTTTTCTTTTAAAATGTACAATGACTTTTACAGGAAGCATGGATTGAATGTCCTCCTTTTATTTTTCTTCATTTTACTGTTGCTTTCTGGTACAGAATAAGTTATGGTGAAATTGACTTTCTGTCAGCTTAATAACTATTAATGTATTGGATGCAGCGAAGCATCACCCTACATGATCCATCTTTAAAGGTGTTTTGCAGGAAGGTCACAATTTATTTATTCTTCATTCATTCTTTCATCTTTGAAAAGGAATCATTATGTAGACATTGAGCACATTTGCAAATTCATAACTAAATTTTGTGTTTGTTTCTAAGAAGTTTAAACTGGTAAAATTCATAAAGCTTTCACCAATGTAGTGAGGCAATTTTTAAAAATTTTCTGTAGTGACTGATGGTTTTATATATTTTTTCAACATGAAATGTTTCAATTCAATTAAACGAGTCTATGGAGACATCTAATTATGTGCTTATTTAATTATATTCTTTAACAATTATATTTAGTATCTCTAGATTTTCTCAAAGTAAAAGGGGTCTGAAATCTAACTTGGATCAACATAATTCAGCTGGCAATGTAATAATACTTCCAGACAGAGGCAATTACAAATTCTCAACATTTTGGAAGAGTTTCAGATGCAAAATGTTTATTAGGCCTTCAAACTGATTGTAAGCCAAATGCATTCCAGGTTACAAAAGGCAAGGTTCATCACAGTTTGCACTCACCCTAGGTCTGATATAATTTAAGTGATAGAAGAAGAAAAAGGACTATGACAGAAGGCTTTTGTGATATGTTTTGTAATTTAATTTTTCAAGTACTTTCATTAATCCTTACAACAATTAATCCAAATTAAATTAATCCAGATAGGTAGAAACAAACTTCAAGATGGAATATAACAGTAGTGTTGCCTTTGGCTGGCAGCCTTTAAATAAAATTTCTTGCAAGCTTCTACTAAAAATGACCATTATTGTTTAAATTTCTTGTTTTGAATTAATCATAATTAATCATAATCAGTGTTCCAGGACAAACGCAAGCATATGTAAAATGGTTTGAGAAAAGCGAGAAGTCTGATTTGTCTTTGCTGAGATTAGTTGAGCTACTCATTTTTATTTACTGGGTTTAGGCAAACATTATAAGTTGTCTTAACATCTTTCAACAGACAACTTGGCAGTAGTCCTTTCTACTTTCTGCAGACTGAATGCAGTAATCCCACTTCCCTGGTTTCAAATCCAGCTCAGTTTTCAAGTGCAGCTGTTTATCATAAAATGCTTGTTAATGGGCAACTGATACTGCCCAGCAGATGAGATGATTATTGAAAAGTGTGTTGCAAGAGAAAACAAGGTTTTCAAATAAAACTTGGTCTCTTGCTATAGACTTGTGTAAGATAAAACCTTCTTTATCATATCTTCCAGATCATTTTAGAATACCGTGGTTTAAGATGATTAGGAGCTTTCTTTCATTTCTTATGCTAAAGAGTAGTTAGTCTTTGAGAATTTTCTTTAATAAGTAGATTTAAATCCCTGTGTTTTAACCAAGCAGGACCTTCCCACAATTTAGAGATCCATTATCACCACCACAAGAACTGCAGGGGAATAGCCATCAACAATTGCCTTAGAAAGAATCATTCCCTCTATATCTGGGCCTCATATTTGTTTTTCAATGGTATGTGCCCACTCTACAGCAAGGTCAAACATTAGAAGATTGCTTTCACTCCCACATGCAAACTAGAAGGGTGCAGCAGCTGCAGAGTTGCCTGTGCCTTTGGAAGTTGTTAGAATAATATTAACAATACCCAACACAGAGCAGAGAGCTGTAGAAACGAGTTTATTAGAAATTGTGAGGATGGTGACAGGAGTGTTTACAGCATCTCTCCAGGGACCCGATTCAGCAGATAATATATAACCCTTATTCATTGCCTGAGTTTAAACATTTGAGCCTTTTCAAAGGAGAATAATATTTTATTTTAAAACTGCCTCAAAAGAGTAGGTGAGAAAAAAGGTACTGGAAACATTCTTGTTTGCTTGGCAGATGCTGGAGATGTGATGCCTAAAGTCCAAAAGCTGACTCTTCCAACACTCATGAGACTGTGCTAGTCTCACTCTTTTGCTCTTCCTATTCTGTCTTCAGTAGTTTTAACTAGACTTTCCTCCCACAACTAGAGAAACTCAGTATTTTCCCAGGTATTCCCAGGCAGTTCATTATTGCAATGCTTCTTATACCAGCCACCATCTGGATTTCTGTAAGAAATAGCAGCGCACTACTACCAAGAGTTGAAGTTACAAACCTTTCATAAAACCTCAATTTTCATGTCGTACTTAGAGCTTACTAAGTGTGAAAGGACATGATTTAATAACTTCTTGATACTTTTACCTTTGGTGTTTGTTTTCTTAGTTACTGGGGTAATAATAAATGGTTTACAGCAATTTAGGCAGACTTTTTCTTGTAAGCATTGCTTGCCAAACTTCATAGTTTTTCAGCACACGAAAAAGATACTGAAAAAGATTGGGTTTTGATGTCTTATTTTGACTGGTTAAACCTAGTTTCTGACTTTCTCTATGTGCATTTAGATTGCAAAAATAGGAGAGGGAAGACAAATGGCAATCTCTTATTTAGCAGTGAAATATTGGTAGTGGTTCAATTTCCCCTTGATCAATCTATTCCATCTGTCTAGGTTTTAATACTTCACACAATATAAACAATTCCTCTGATACCACATTGGAAATTGATGTATTTTTTTTATTCCTATATATTGTGTCTTCTCATATACAGCTTTACTACAGTTTATCAGGTTTTGTTTCTGCTAACTTTGAAAAATGTAAGAGCTTAACTGTCTTCATTCTCTTCTAATATTGAGACAGTATTTTTAACCATTGTTTTAACCTGTTAAAAAATACCATAGTTTTCTTTCCTTGCCAGAACCCTAAATTTAGCAAGGTATGAGATTCAAAACTTTTTTGCTTCTACTTGCAGATAACTTTACCTTGCCAGAAAGAGCAAAAAGAGGTTTGTAATGATGTCGCAGAAATGCAACCAAAATCCTTAGATTTTGGACATTGATGAAATAGATGAAATTGAATTGATGAAATAGAAGCTTCATATAGAAGCTTCAGCTGCGGAAGAACAAGGCAGAACATTTCTCATTTGCTAAATTAAAGACAGAAAAATATATATATAAAAAAGTTGTGTTTATGTGAGATAAACAGAGAATATTGAGCTAAATAATGTTTGAACAAATAAACCAGTTTAAAGGCAATCCAGAGTAAAATGTTAAAACAAAATATAGAATAGTGATACATTTATAAATAGTTTTATTTTCCTTTTTATAAAAGTTCCTATAAAGGAAACATATAGAAGTTAAAGTACAGGGTTTCCTCAATGGATGATGTTTAAAATATTTTTGAACATAAATTCCCATTCAGTCTGAACCCTAAGTATTTTCAGCTTGCCCATGCTAAAAGATTCTTCTCAGAGCCCTTCCTCCCTTCTTAGTGTCTAATTGACTTTTATGTTCCAGATAATGAAATAGCACATTAAACGCACGGGAAAGAATGTCCAAACTTCTTACATCGCAATTTCCTTTGCATGAGATGCAGTTCCCATGTGAGTTAAGACCAAAGACTAAATTCTAAATAAATCAAAGAACTCATTTCCTCAGATAAAACTGCAATATAACCATTAATGGTACATGGTACTCCAGAATTGTCATTGTAAACAAATGAGTTTCTCTTTCAATGTACCGTTCTTTCCATGTACCATTCTTTCCACATCTTTATAGATGTCATAGCAATTATCAGTGTCCTGAATACAGCTATTAAACATTGTCCTTGCTTTTTCATGTTTTTGAAATCTCAGAAACACATATATATCTATAGTGCTTGTTTGGCCTTAAAATAATGACTTTCATATGTTCAGGATGTACCTAGTTAAAAAATGGGATGTTAGGGGTTACCCTTTCTAAGATGAATTACCATTTATAAAAAGTGATCCTACTTGCCCATTAACATTCTGCTGTCCAGCCCAAAGAACCACACCAGGTTTATTTATCTTAATCTGCTAATTTTTCACACTTCAATTTGAGTTACGGTTTTTTAGTAGGTGGAAATATTAAGCTTAAATATAATTAGCTGTACTCTTCATCAGAAAAGTATTTCTCCAAGGCAGGGCTGCATAGAGTAAATGAATTGATTGCACTCAGATTAGAGACACAATAATTTAGACTTTTTTTTGTTGAGAGTCAAAGCGATTTCTTCCAGGTATGAGGGAAAGCTGATATCTCATGGTATTATTTTCCCTCTCCAAACTGCTATCAGGAAGACCTTCTAATAGAGGCAAGAATTTAGCAGGTCCATTTTTTTATAAAAGTGCTATTAAAAATGAAAAAATCAAATACAGAAACTTAGCACTCAAATACTTAAATATGAGCTACTAAATATTGTGCCTGTAATATGGCACATTTGGTTTGCCCTAATCTCTGCAGACCTGCCTTCAGGAAGACAGGTAAATTTTGTATATATGTTTTCTCTAGCTAATTTTCCTCTAGAATTTCCTCCATATTACCACTGAACCATGTTGCGTGTGTTTGCTTGGTTATTGAAGAGAATGTGGAAATGAACCCTTTACTTGAATTACATTTTTCCTTCTCATAAGAATTTTGCTAGTATTGTAATGAGTAACAGCTTGAGTGCTGTAAGAAGCTTTTTCTTATATATTGACCCTTGACACACATGAAACCACGTTGTCTTGAATCCATTTTTAATCAGAGGAAAGGCCTCCTCATCCAGTCATTCACCAAATAATGGTTTGTGATCAGAAGCCAGATTAGCCTGAAGCCAGTGCTCTAGTTTCTCTAGAGGCTGCCACTCACAAATGCACACACACAAAGCCCAAACCCCAAATTGGCCAATACTCATTTCAAGTGTTGAAGCTAAAGTGAAAAATTGAAGTTGTGGGATGCTTTTTCTACTTCTTAATAGGAGGGAAGGACTAAACCTGGTTCCCTTAAATTCTGCATGACCTGCACACTGCATAACTAAATTTCCATTTGGGTCCCAGCCACCATTTCATTCTTCTTACTTTCTAGCAGCACCCAACCCTTTAAGCACCGATCAGAAGACATCTACCTCATTACCCCAGAAGTGTCCTGATAACCAACTTTCAATCACTACCAGGGAGCGCAGATGTAACCTGAACATTTTCAGTCTAGAACAGGTGAGGGTCACCAAAATAACTGCTACAGTAATTGCAGCAGACACACCATGAGAAGAGTCCAAGTCTTGAGTTGGTAGAGCATGAAGAAGCATAAAGACTGCTAGAAGTAAACAACAGCTTTAAACTGAAAGAGGGTACAATTAGATTAGATATCAGGAAGAAATTCTTTAAGGGTGGTGAGACACTGGAACAGGTTCTCCAAACAATCTGTGGAATCTTCATCTCCCCCATCCCAGAAGTGTTCAAGGCCAGGATGGAAAGGCATTGAGTAACCTGGTCTAGTGAAAGGTATCCCTGCCCATGAAAAGGGGTTGGAACTAGATGATCTTTAAGGTCCCTTCCAACCCAAAAGGAATTCTATGGTTCTATGATTATACAATTCTAACCCATTTACTTTTAAAGGAAAAACTGTTTTAATGAATAATTCTCATTGAGGAGCACATCTCTGCATTTAAAACTTTAGTGAAAAAGCCTAAGCACTGCTGCTAAAACCAAACAGCACATTCCACAAGGTCAACATATTTAAAGACAGATTATATTTTGGAAGTTTGACATATACTATATAAACCTTTGTCTGGAGATTATAATATTCTACTTTTGTCTTTTTGCAGTGCCTTTATTGTTATTTTTCTTCTTCCATTTTAAAAAATATATTTAAATTTCAGACTCTCATAGAAGGGGTACATTTAATGAAAAGCGTTGTTCCTTTAAAAAACACTTTTATTTTAATGGCAAAATAGCATTTTTTCCACTGCTAATATAGTTCACACACAAGTAATACATACCAAAAGTAAATGTGTAACAAACAAAGATACATAAATAAAATAATAATTCTCTTTATTGATGAAATAGAAAAGTTTATTGGTGACCTGCTACATGGGTTTGCTAGCCAAATGATCATTGACCAAATGGTCAATGCTTTTCTTTCCAAAAATGTAAGTCTTTTAGATATTAACAAATTAGTCACTCCTGGGAACCCTTCTGTGGTTGGTTTCTCATGTTGCATGGGTCTTGGGCCTGTTAAGAGTATTGCTCTTTTCACTAACTCTCTTGGTTTTGTTTTATTTAAATTGGAAATCTCTTTGAACATTGTCCCATGTTAAGTGATTTGAGGTATAATCAAGTCTCTGTAGCTGGATGGAGAGATCTGCATTCTCAGAGTGTGAGGGTATATAAGGGCAATGTAAGGACAATTGGTTTGTGAGGCAGCTTGTGAACGGGCTGCTCAGTACAAAGAACCATATGAAGTAATAAATTGAGCAGCCAGATACACAAACTGCATACCAGGACATAACAGACACTGGGAAAGTCCAGAGCTCTGAGATCACTGACTGATAGGCCTTAGAAGGAGTCAACAAAATTTTTGAGGCTGTCCAACAACAAGTTTTTGACTGGTAAAAAGCAGTCTCATAAAAACCTGTCATGGGATATGGGAAGGGATTTGTTAGATTGAACTAAACTTTACAATGGAATGCTTATGGGAAAAACCAAAGGCAAGGTAAAGAAGAGGTCAACGTAGACTGAGGACAATGAATATAGGAGGAGGGGGGATAAAGGTATCCTTGTGCATGTAACAAACTGCTGATTGATGTTCTTTTCTGGCCAAGACCTTGGCCTGATCACCAGTGTTTGTCTTCCTGCTGAACTCTATTTCTGACTTTTTTCCTGGATGTGATACTAAAAAAATTCAAGCCAGAGTAGATGTTACATAGTCTAAGAAGACTGGCCTGTTACCATAACTGTATCAAGTAAGCATTGAAGCACACAGTACAACTCTTGAATCAGAAATCATTATATCTTCAAAATAATTTTGATATTTATTGGTTGGAAGGAAGAGCCTCAAAATAGTTTCTAAAGCTGAGCAGTGATCAAAACAATGTTTTTTGGTTTTTTTTTTTTATTAATGTGTGCCTTAAGTCTGGACTTCACTGAAGTCCCATTTACCCCTTTTCCTTCTTTTATATAATTTGAATGTTAAAGAAGAGATTAGTCTATAAACCTCTAAAATCATTCAGAGTCATTAGTCTAGGATCATGATCCCAGTTTAACATTTTTGGATAATCGTAGACTCATAGAATTTTAATAGGAAAGAAAAAGAACGCAGTGCAAAGATAGAACAATTTAGACGTTGCAATAATATCAGCTCTGTCTGAATGAATTATAACTCAATATACAGTACACTTCAGTGTAATACTAAGCTAAAGAAGGGAGTACAATCTTAAGATGGACTCCAGAAGGGATATTTGTGATATAATATCAGGAACAGCAAGAAAAAGTTAAAAATCGTGCAAAGAGACAGGCAATAAGTAATTTTCTGAGCTTCACAGTTAGAGATAGCTTACTTTACTTCTACAGCTTGTCCTAACAGACAAAATAAAATGGGACACATGTAAAAAAGTGGAGAAAGTGTAGCTCTGAAGAATTCTCTTTGCTCTGTCATTCTTTTTATTGTTATAACCTCAGGATCTTTTGACTTATGCCTTAATGAATATTTTAAAAACTTTTGGGCTAAAAAGAACCCATCAACCTCATATTTTGGTTTTAAAATAGTGATTTTGAATTGAATTGAAAATACCTATTTTGAGATTGTGAAACTGCACAGGGAAAAAAATTATGCTCTTTTATTGTGGAAGTACCCAATGAACATCACTGGCTGGATGTAGCCACAGGATGATGGAAAGCTTTGCAGCAATCTGTTAATAATCCGAAACATCATAAGGAAGACTTCAGGTCTATTTACCTCTTTCATCTTTGGTCCTGTAGCAGATCCCCTGGTTTTTTAGTTTTTAGTGACCCTGTTACAGGCACCACCACTAGAAGCAACCCTGAAAACTGCTCAATTCTAGGCCGTCATCAGACAGTGCATTTGTCCACTAATAATACCCATTTCATTGGCTGACGGTACTTAATACACTCTGGTCCTGAGTGTCTTGCTAAGTTCTCACAAGTCATCCAACCATTGAATGGTCAAGGTTGTAAAAGACCTCCAAGACAATCGAGTTCAGCCATTGAAACCCCTACATTCTTAAGGCTAATCATGTGACTAAGTACAATGCATTCTTTAGGAGAGTGCAGCTTACTGCTCCCATTAACCTCTTTCTGGAACTAGAAACAGGACTTCTGATGAATCCTTACCAACTACATTACCAATGTATATTACCAAGGTACATTACCAATGCTAAATCGAGTCCAAAGCCTTTTTTCAGGGTTCATCTGGGGGGTGAGTTTGGGGAAATTTTTGGTAACAGGAATTGATCAAACCATACCATCCTCTACAGTCAGACATTTTGGGTACTATTTGATATAATATGAGATATTGACGCACATGGATTACTTTTCAGCACCTGTGGAAGGAGACTAAATATATTTTGTAACCTGCACTATTCAGCTACATGAAAAATAGCATTTATTTCAGGTATTCAGGGCTGCTCAAAGGACTGGGAAAAGGATCACTGAGATGATGACAACACACAGCTAGATATGGGTGGACCTTTTTCTGTTAGTTTCATACAAAGATGAAACTTTGTCTTTGCCAATTGTCTTTGTTCATGGTAGTACAATAACTACAAGAAGAAAAGCAGATCCCAAGTGATTTTTAATGTAGTATTCTTTTGCAAATTTGTTAGAGCTAGTTCTGGGAGCTTCTGCTGAGATTAAGAAAAAGCATTCACTGTGTGCCACATTCCTCTTATTGCACACAAAGGAGAGGTTGCAAAGTTGTCCATTGTCTTTCAGTGTAATGAGCAAGCTTCTTACAATGATGAGGATTTAACAGAGTGCTGAGATCATGCTTTTTTTACCAAAAATTAGTATGCATTTCTCTTCTGTTTGTTGTGACTATAGAGGAAAATAGGAATAAGATAAAAACAGCAATGTCTAGGAGACTGAATACATATAGAGTGTTTGTTACAGTTACCTGTTCCTAGGCAGGCATCTACTTTCAAATGAAAAGTATATTATGTGCAATTTAGTTATCCACTAGAAAGAATGGGGGCGGGGGGAGGGGTGGAGGGTAGATGTAAAGGGACTATGTATAGTCTGTATTTTGAAATCCACAGACCTCTGAAACAAAGCAATACTTTGGTACAAGAACTTTGGAGTGATTATTATTTTATTTTATTTTATTTTATTTTATTTTATTTTATTTTATTTTATTTTATTTTATTTTATTTTATTATTTTATTTTATTTTATTTTATTTTATTTTATTTTATTTTATTTTATTTTATTTTATTTTATTTTATTTTATTT